>JBAMYA010000004.1:8976637-8993070 GCA_037176975.1 Arrhamphus sclerolepis | reverse complement strand
ATGTTCAAAATTCTGATTCTCTTGACATGTTGGAGCAGTTGGACAAAATGTGGCATTCATCATTCAAAACTTTCTGAGCTCCTTTCTTTCTGTCACCCAAGTGATATGCCATATGTACAGCTAAAATGAATACGATGGTTCAGATATTCATCGCCTGTCACACTATTTTAAGATTTTCAATAAGTCAGTTGTCATTGTTGCTGAGGTTTGGAATCCTGCAGGGTAATATTGCTCTGAGAGTTGAATCCTATGCAGGTTCGACAGTCGCTTAGGTTTGATTATTCAGATTTGACTGCATTATGCAGTATCTTTCACCATTCCACAGAATAAAATGATGGACAGATGGACTCATTTGCTCTGTTGCATCTGTTAAAATGTGACACGGACCGGCATAGATGCGGCAGAAAGTACGCAAAATGTACAATAAACAACGATGAAAAGTCCCATGTTTGTTAGCTTAATTTACTAAACTGAATGAAGTGATTATTTCATTTCATTAAGATGTAAGATAAGATGAGAACAGAGTTGACTAGTGTAATATTGTGAGTTTATCTTAAACACAAAAGGCTGATTAGCAATAAATAAGAACATGATTTCCTGGAATAAGACCTTTGCATGAATATATCCCAGACGTACATTTTCCAGTCATGCAAAACAGCTAAACAAAGACTGACAGCCTGTGCATTCAAAAGGAGCTTTAAAAAAAGAAGACCTTGAAATTATTAACACTGTCAAATTCATTGTTTTTTTGTTAAAAAAACTCTTTTTCTCAAATCTCTTCACTGAGCATTAAATTAAAACCTGAAGAAAAATGGAGTCATGGCAAAATGGCGAGGAAAAGAAATGCGTCATTTACACTTCCACCTCCAGGTTAATTGACAAGATAATTACAAGAATGAAGCGAAGGATGAAAACTGACAGGGGTGTGTGCATGCCTGTAGGAGCAAGACAGGAGAGCAGATAGGTTTTTGAACATGTGCACATGTTTTGAAGTTCAATTCATTATGCTGGCAGCTGTATTTGTTTATTTGTAATGAGCGACTTCATGGGTAATTTTTTTCATGGGAAACTTGGCATCAGCCGAGCCACTCTTGTTATTTTCCCTCACAAACATGCAAGCGGTCTCCAATACAGTGGCCTGGCTGGCCAAATTGTTTTACGAAAACATTGTGAGAACATAATCAAATGACAAAACCAGAAGTGAACCAGAAATCTCAATGGAAATCTCAAGTTTGTTTAGATATAGTTTCTTTTTTTGTTTGTTTCTTTTTAGATCTTGAGGACAAGTTTTGTCAAGCATTAAATGTGCATGCTGTTTTTGTTACCAGTTTCCATTGCCAATTTCATTTAAATTTAAACATATTTAAAGATTTAAATGCACTTTTACGGCATAAAACCCTCACAATGCCCTTGCCAACCAAAGTGACTCGACCTCGATGTCATATTCCTCTGAAGCCAGCGGCTGCATTGAGGGACAATGTAAATTTAACATCTAAAAGACACATAAGATTAGAAAAGAGGTGGTGGACCCTGCTAAAAAAAAAAAAAAAAAAAAAAACATCCAGAAGCACCTGGTCTTTCAACCATGCTCTTTTGCCCGAAGCTTAAAAAAATACATTCATATTCTCACACTGAGCTGTGAGAAGAGTCTGGAATACAAAGAAAAAAAACAAAGGAAAGGAAGGAGAAAAACATTTATTGACTTATCTTCTGTAAGATCTGATGTGAAAGTGCCTTAAAGCTGCAATACAGTTCGCCAAATGCTGAATTTCAGACTTGTAAACAGCATTTCACCAACCAATATTTGATCTCACAGCAACTATCCTCACTTCACACTGACTCTATCTTCTCTCAACGTAAACAGTGCTAATGCATAAGAGCATACATCAGTATGCATTAACTATTGCCAGTTTGGTTACAAAACATCATTACAAAAAAGCACTGTAATTCTAAAAATAGCTTCTGTATGAAAATATTAAATAATCAAACACAAACAAAAATAAGATGACTAGTAGGAGACGAAGTACTTAATTTGCGCTTGTACATATTACTTAAACTAGTGCCTTTTATATCTCAGCACAAGAGAAGCAGAGGAACTTCATGTTCTTTCGCTGTGAATTGCAGCATTTGAGATTTAGTGGTTCTGTAAATGACTAGCTCTCTTACAAACAAATATTTGATGATGATAATGTGATTTTTCTATGACAAAGCTAAAGATCTTAAGTTAACCAAATTTCAAAAATCATTTTATGGAAGATGCAGTCTTAAAAAAGAAAAAGAAAGAAGGAAAAAAGCTTTTGGCCTTGTTCTGCATTTCAGAGATAATTGGTACTTATCTTTTGCACAAACAAATGCTCAATGGTGCCTAAAAATACCCTGAATCTTTACTGTTCAGCTTTATGTAATTTTGCCCCCAAGAAAGAGAGTTCTCAGAGTATTCAGACAGAAATCTATTATAAGAACTCAATGACAAAGTGGCAACAAATGTAAATAAAACTTTATTTTAAAGTATTCTTCAGAATAGGAGCTGAGTGTAGCCAATAGGATGTGAGTGAGGGTTTTTTTTTTTTTTTTGCCCACGGGGACTACATTCAAGTTTTCACATCTTTGGAGTCTATTTTCTCTGTGTCCCTGTCTTTCTTTCTGCAGAACAGCTGTGGAGCAGGGTTAGGGTCAGGGGAAATCTCACATATGCAAGCACACACAAGGATGTGCCACTGTTGGGTTTGAATGCAGTTGAGGGTGTAGAGACTTGGGGCTGAATTTTCCCAGGCCAGTAGCTAACTGCTGGCTGTATTTGAAACTGTGGAGACCTTCTCTGCCCTCTGAATCCCTCTGCTGGCCCCTGGCCCAGAGGCTGCACCCTCCACCCTGCTGAGACCCTCAATAGATTGAGTGCTTGTATGTGTGAGTGT
This sequence comes from Arrhamphus sclerolepis, assembly GCA_037176975.1. Lineage (NCBI taxonomy): Eukaryota > Metazoa > Chordata > Actinopteri > Beloniformes > Hemiramphidae > Arrhamphus > Arrhamphus sclerolepis. The sequence goes on along the minus strand of JBAMYA010000004.1, from coordinate 8,990,155 downwards.
GTGTGTGTGTGTCTGTTAGGGATTCTGTCAGTCAGCAATCAGCCTCTTATCCACCAGCCTCAACATTATAAAGGCGCCAGCCTCTCGCCCAGGGCTAGTGAGTCTTTAAAAAGACAACCAACTGTGATCTTTCTCTTCACCCTCAATAGCTAATGCTTCATTTTCCTCAAGCCCCCAGTTCATTTGCTAAGAGTTCCTTTCCTTCTAAATACGTCTCTATGCCTCTCCCAATCCCCAAATTATTGTTTGCTTTTTGCCCCTCCTTCCTTCCATCATCCATCCAGTCCCAGGGTTTTTGTATGGGACATCTCCTGCTGAGGAAGTGGAAAGCACTCCTCTCCCTGTCCTGTCATCATGCCTTATTTAATAACTATCCCAGTAAAGTCAACGACAACCCACCCCACCCGCTATCTATGTGGGGCCCCCAACCCTATCCCTCAGGTCTGTTAAATGGGACCATCAGGCATGCCAGCTGCCCCGGAGGTGAGCAGGTTGTCCCCGCGGGGCAGCCAGGCCATCGAGCCAGGGGGAGGAAGTGGAACAGAGTCGAATGGGGCAGGGCAGCACCAGCATGCCAGAACTCACACCAAGCAAAGCTTGGACTGAATAAACTAATGGAAATATGGAGAAACATAGGGAGAGCCAGTGAGGCAGAGGGGTACAGGATGCACATGCAAACAGGGGGCCAGCCCGGGCGCCAGCAACACAGTGGGCAGTATGGATACTTTCACAACATGGTTTTGCTCACAGCTTGTTCGTGAGTTTCCACTTCTCCCAACAACAGTTGTTCCATGTTTTACTGGGCAGTAAATTCACTTGGCAGCTTTTGAAAAGCTCACAGTAATCTTAATCTGTATTTGTCTAACGTGTTTAACATTTTTTGTACATAAAGTAAAGCTTTAAAACTGGTACACTAATCTGTAAAATAATAAATCCTAAACCAGTATGTGAACGAAATGCTTAAATAAACCCCTCGTGTTGTTCCACTGGTGTGAAAACTGCATAGTGTATAAAAAAGTGTTGCATTTGGCATAACACATTTAATGCTTGCTTGCACATGTGTATGTAAGGGAAGACCAGGAAAAGATGGGAGAATAGTAAAAAGCATTTTATAGATGCTAAATTGAGCAAACAATCATCAGCCATGCATGAGTATGCATTAATCTGCACAGCCACTCTCATGAATTAAGAATAGGTTCATAATTAGAACAGGCTACTGCACAAACACACTGGTGACAACTACTCCACAGCTGGCTGTTTAATGCTTAACCAGGAAATCATGACAAGTGTTGATTATTGGCAAACCCAAAGCTGTTTCCATACTACCTGCCATATTTTTTGACTTTGCCAGCATATGCGACCTCTTCCATCCACTCTTGCCAAACAGCTATAGCCATGGTCTCTATTCATTACACTGCAGTCTCTCTGTACCACTCAAATAGCTGTTGCCAGATTTAGACATGTTGCTAAGACTGTGGGAGATGGTGAATTGGTCAAAGCAACAGAGCTGGCTAAGAGAAATGTTAACGGAGTATGGAAAAAGCAAAGCTAAATGCTTGTCTAATGCACCTGGATCTTAACTGGAGAGATAAAGACATCTTGGACAAGCGATGCTTTGAGACTGTAAGTCAAGCCTGCTTAAGGCATAAATGGTACAATAAAGATACAATAAATTACATACAAATACCTTTTCATTAATGCAACCTTCTAGGCAGACATGGGCTAGATATACCCATGAACAGTTTTCCCGGTTGAATCTTCTTGTTACTGCTACCTTTGATTTGCTGAACACTTGCTGCTGCACTCCCCAATCAGCCTCTAGGTTAGCCGCTTTGCTGCCTGTTAAAAAAAATCTTTCATTGCCATACTGCTCAGTTTCTCTCTTCATGTTCCCATCTCTTGCCATTGGGGAAACTTTAATTTTCATATCCAAGCAAACATTTTTATAAATGCAAACAGCCTTTCCAAAGACATCTTCAGAGGGAAGACCTGCCCAGTACCTGAAAGGATCACAGCACGAGTCTCCCAGCCTCAGTCCTCAGAGTAAGCACAGCTGTGTTGAATATTTCCCTCACTCCTCAGTTCATTTGAGGGTGATCTGTGCTCAGTTAGCCCCAGGACATGGAGCAGTAAACAGGCCTGACTATCAAAGCAAACCGACCCTGTCAGAGAGACTGGAATATGAACCTCTGACCAGTGAAGCTGTGGATGCATGCAGGCAAACAGGCAGCAGTGGGGTGAAGCTCAAAGGCTTCCTGACAGCACCTGGCTTAACCTAGTGTTTACAGGCTGAAAAGATTCCCTAAATCATCAGTGGGAAGCTGGATTGTATGTCTACTGTTGCCATTGCTGTAATTACTGCAGCTGAAGACGGAAGTGGCTTTTACAAACTTAATAATCATGCAGGCACTAATTGGATGCATGCATAAGTTGGAAAATTCAAATTGTTGGGTGTGTTTTTCCACAAGTTGTGAAAAATGAAAACTGACACTATGTATGCACTCATGACCACATATTTATGGTTTGCATGTGAAGGGGTCCAACACCTCCCCCTCCTCCTCCGCCCCACCTTAAAAAAAAAAAAAAAAAACCCGTACAAGTCAAAGCAACTGACTAGCAAACGGTGACACAAAAAGCAGGGTGGGTGGTACAGAACGGATTATTTTGCCTTATGGCTATGGAAACATGGAAAATATCTTTTCTCTAACTCAACTTAAAGAGATACAGCTCCTTATCTGCTTATCCCCGTGACTCAGGTGAGTCATTTGGCTGAGGCCTGAGTCCTCAAGCAATTTGTTCAAGAGAGAGAGAAAACACACACACACACACACATACACACATACCAGATAAAATGTAAAGAGTCCACATAGCAGAGATGAAGGCAGCAAGTCACCAAAGCAACCATTCTCTAACTGGCCACATCCTTTTCATCCCATTACCTAAACACAGACTCGTGCTCCAGGGGAAATGACTGGATGCATTTAGCACTTCCCATCACAGAGTAGCATTCATCTTCAGGAAATGGAATGTTTTGTGAGATGTGTTTAACTTAGACACTGATGGTTGGGCCTCTTGGTGGTTTTGAGAAGACGTTTGAAAGAACAAGAAAGGTGAGAAGAGCCACTTCTTTTTTTTTAAATGAATTTAGGGCATGCATCTATATCTTGGCTAAGTGTCTCATTCAGTGAAGCAGAGAATGAATTAGAGGCATAAACGTCAGGTGTGTTTCTTTACTTAGCTCGCATATTGTTTCATTACGATATGCTGAAGGTCCGAGATGTGGGGGCATGTTATGAAGCGAGTTACTGTCATGTTATGAAGCGAGTTCATCCTAATAAGCCCATCACAACATGCCTGAAATAAGCAAAGAGAATGTTCCACTTGCTTGTTACACATCTGAAAAAAACATTAGTCGTAAGGGTGATCACAGCCAAGGCTTTTCATATAATGGAGGAACACATGTTTGATATAAGGAGCAGCTTTTGTAGGATGCTGAAAAGTACAGAAAAAAAATCACATGGAAACATTGAGCTCATGTATTTCTTCACACACAGCTGGGCATGTTTTGCTGAATATGTCATCACAATTAGCAGTGATGTCATTGATGGATGCCCCTCTCCAAGCTGTGCTTCTCCCTTCAGAGGACTTTCAGCATTTATATGGAACGGACTCTTTAACCACAATCACTGGGACACAACACAGAAATTGGCTTCTGGAATCACAATAGTGGTACAGCACATGAAGGAACTATTTCAGGGGAAGGCTGAAGTATTTTATGAGGCATGGTTATCCACTGCCACGTACTGTGTCCCTTTGGCTCGGACCAGTTCCACTCCTCACCAGTCTCTGCTTGATACGCCGTCACCTCTGTGGTGTTCAGTGTCACACAGTGTCTATCACCAAATCTCATGCTCTCTATATTCCACCTCGCGTATATATAAAAGCTTACTTTGTCACTTTCCTTTACACTTTCATTTCCAGCAATTTCCTTATGAATCACACAGAAAAGCTAAGAAGGGAGAATAATAATTTAAAAAAATACAGCGTGGGGGACACAGAAAGAAAGACTGTATGTGTGTGTTCTTGGTGAGTTGCTTGGAGGTGGGTGGAGGGCTGTGAAAAGCCATATTGTTGATGCCAAGGCCAGTCAGCATCAAAGGGCTGATTCAGGTTGTGAGGGGAGTCTTTCTAACCCTCTTTTTCAGGTTCTGGTACTCTCGCTACACACACTTAAATACACATAGCCCTTCGAAAACATCATGCTTCATCGTTTCTCCTCACAGCCAAAGAACAATATTTGGAGTTGACGTGTATATTTAGTGTCGGGTCAAGGGGCATGCAGGAACATGGTTGAGTGTAAAAATGAAAACATCTAGAGAATTACTCGTCACCACCTTTCCACTTCACTGAGATATCCAAAACACATCGTTCTTTAAAAGTTTGAAGTTTGCATTGTCAAAGGCTTGGACTTCCCAAGGAAATAAGTCCAGTCTCCTTGATTCAAACCATTGAGAATTACCATAACCTGGATGACTGAGAAACCAGTGTTTTGGAGAAAACATATTAGAAAGTAATTTGTTACATGAATTATATTTTTACTATGAATAATGCAAATTTTGGTGACAAGTAATAACATACTCTGCAGCAAAAAGCAAATACTGATCTCCACTGCATTCGCACCATTCCAGTTTCTTTCATACTTCTTGGCAGTTCATTGTTTATACTGGCAGCTGTTTAATACTGCTAGTGGTCTAGTTCCCAAAGAAATACGAAAAAACACACACACACACAGTCAATTGGCTAATGTGTCTAAGCTTTTCGTCTATCCATTCATTCATCCATTTTCTAATGCTTATCTAGGACAGGGTTGTGGGGGAAACGGTTTTACCAGAAATTCCCACACCTTTTTTTTCCCAACACGACTCCCAAGTGGTCCTAGATCACAAATCAGAAATGTAATCTCTCCAAGTGAGTCCCGGGTCCACTCCAAGACCTCCGTCAATGAGATACGTCTAAAACATGTCACTGGAAGATGCCTAGCAGGCATAAGGTCCAGACACCGAAACCAGCTCAACTGTTGATGTGGAGGAGGAGTACATCTACTTTGAGCCCCTCCTCAGTAACTGAGAAGCTAGGCAAGCTACCCTTGAAGAAAACCAATTTCAGCATATGTATTCACAATCTCATTATGAGCACTACAGCGAAAAATTACTACAAAGATCTACTGGTAAACTGAGAGCTTTGCTTTTTGTTTCAGCTCTCCTTTCACCACAACAGACCAGCATTAGCATCGCTGTCCCAAGATTCTGGAACTTTTCCACTTAAGGAAGCAACTCCATCCCTACCCATAGCAGGCAATCCACCTCTTCCTGACTGAGAACATAACCTCAGACTTGGAGTTGTTGATTTTCATCTCAAATGCTTCACATCGAGCCTCAAACAACTCCAGTGACTGCTGGAGGCCAGAAATGGGCCTGGTATACTGCCAGAAGGAAACCTGGCTCTCGATCTGGCCGTCCATGGATTCAATGGTCCATATTGAATGACCTTATACTAAAATTTTAAACTTTCTTGGGGTTCCAGATATTTGCTTGTAATACGTAGCAAATATTTAAAGCTTCAGCAACACATTCATGGCAAGTGCCGCTCGCTGCTCGTCGACACCAGCTGAAAAATGTAGAAGCAGAGAGGTGAGCCTGCGGCAAAGAGCAAGACTTCACTCTTGCTGTGCAGCTGTTTCTTCAAAAGGTCACTGGATTTGTTGTTGGTTGGCAACAGTGAGGTGAACTGAGGCATGACGTTCCCTGACAGGGATATAAGACATCTGAGCTGAGACTTTCCAATCAAAGAGTCCCAAAAATGAAAACTGAGCATCCAGCAGAACAGATATATAAATCATGAAATATTCAGATGGTGGAGGAAATTATGGATTTAAGGCTGATTCACATTAGTCTACAACTTAATTAGGAAATGCAAAAGGTTGTTTAATTTTGGAAATGCAGAAGCACTTTGACTTTGATCAGTCAGTAAAACCAGTTAGTTTAAAAGTATTGTGATCCAACACTGTTCATGAATGACACTCAACTCTCTACAACTTTGCATGAGCACACAAAGGGTTGTATTTGGACGTATGCCAGTGATTCTGCTCACAAAACGTCCTCATGTCACTTTTCTGTTCAGTTGGGAAAGCTGCGGGGCTTATTGAGAAATTTAATTACACCCAACAAGCGCATTAGACTTGTGAATTCTGTGTGTAAGTCAGCATATTTCTAAGTGTGCTTGTGCCTGCCTGTGTTTGTGTGATAGTGGTGTTTGTGAATTTGTGTGTGTGTGTGAATTAGCAAAGTCTAACACCAGTAGCTGCACTTGCCATGTCAGGATGAGATTTAACGAGCTTTAATAACGAGCTTTAATGAGCTTAATTAGGATTCCATGCGATCCCCTAAAACGCCTCAACCGCACAGAACCCAGCTCTGGGTCTGACTTGCATTCAATTGGATTACTGTAGCTAATGTCACTGAGGCACAACAGTGAAAACAAACTGAGCCCTGTAGGGGTGTCTGGTTGGGAGGGGTGACAGGTGAGGTGACTGGGAAAACAGTGGATGTCAGAGAGGGACCTTTGGCAGAGGAGATGTACCTGCTGAGGGATGATGGGAGGAGAAAGAGAGGAGAGATAACCAGCAGAACCAGAAGGATTAGTGTTACTCAGGGATTTGGCTTGTGCGGCATAGACACAGGAGGATGGGTCTCTTCCTCAATGCCATTTCTTTTTTTTTTCTTTTTTTTTTTGCTCTGATGGTAATTGTGCCTCCATAGGTTCACATTTAGTACTAATATATCATTTACTTCATAATAACCTTCCTTTCCTTGTCTCATTATTCAGATAATTTGATTTAATTTTGAGTACTGTTATTGAAAAATCTGTAAATGAAAATATAAACTGAATGAAAATTTTAAATTAGAATAAAAAAAACAAAACAAAAACAACATAAAATCAGTCCATGTAAAGCAAAGGAGTGGAGCATATTGTACACTCATTCCAAAGCTGTAATTTGTATCCCTGTAACTGCTTTAATCAGACTGAGCAATACAATGACGATACTATACAAAAATGGTAATGCTTCCAAATAAAGCTACATGAATTACATCTGCAATAGAAGAAAAACTGCACCAGAGTAGTCAGAAAGAAAAGACCTGAGGCGACTTTTATGTATTGTAAATTAAAACAGTACTGGATGGGGAATAAAACCAAAATTTCATGTCAATGTCCCACATTTTGAAGATTTAAAAGTCAGGTTCATATGATACGTTACATTATTAACCTCAAAGTACTTCCTCACCTATTGAGCACTCATTTGTACTGTCTAATCCATGTACAAAGTACTTAAATTTGCATTCATTTTTATTTAAAGTGGTGCAACATTTCAAGATACAGGCCTTATCTGGGCAACTCATCCTTCTGACCCTCCAGGATCACGTTGCCTCGCCGTGACCACAGGGAGATTCTGTAAAGTGCGGTCCGACAATGACGGAGTGACCTTTCAGATAACCATGATAAAGTCACCCATCCCAGCTCTTCTCTTTTATTCCCCTGTCTGTGCACACAAACAGCACACACACACACATGCACACACACACACATAGAAATGTGAACAAGCTATGGCATGGAGGTGAATACACACAGGCATATCTGATGACCTACTCTCTGAGAAGATAAAAAGTCTTCCCCGAGGGACTCACAGCCACACAGACACACACATGCACGAACTAGACCTCTTCCCAGGCCTGAGATCATGGGGTGTCATCTGGCTAGTAGGAGATCACTGGGATCTGGGAGCCGTGGAGGTCAGTGAGGTCTCTCGGACGGCATCAGGCAGCTTTAAGATGTTGCTCATCTTTCACCATCTATCTCCTGGATTCTCTCATCCCTTCATTGTATTTCTATATATAGTTCCCTTCCTTCCCAGGACTCTTTGTAATGTCCCGCTGTGGTGGAAAGAGTCTGCGGCTCATCATTATAAATCAGCCTGTTAGAATAAATAAAATTTTAAAGAGCCTCTCCTTGAGGTCTCCATTAGTGAGGCCAGAGCAAATGGTTGCTTGCATGGCAACACGCAGCAAATCAACACAACAACCTTTCCAGTCCTTTTGCTCACATCCCTGCCGTACTCCACTCTCACTTGCAAAGTCCAGTAACCACTTTGAGCAAAAAATACTCATGGAAACCTCACCCCTTATTTGGTACCTAATATTAAAATACTTGTTAAACATATTTATTTTTTCAACCTTGTATAGGTCTACAGAGGCCAAGGGAGATTATCGGGAAAGAGAGGAGGAGAGCGTAAGCTCATCTTATCATGCTGTGCTCTCTGGCAAGTGGCAGGACTGCTGACAGTACACAGATAGCAGGCAATAGGGATAAGGAGAGCAGAAACAGAAACAGGGCCACACAGCGGGAGTGCCCAAAAAGACATGATTAGAAGGCAAAGCAGAAGATACAAAGAGTTTGACAAAAGAGCTACAAAAACAAAAGAAGATGCAGTGCAATGTACCAAATTTCTGAACACACACACACACACATGCACCCGAACAGACTATGATTTCATTTCATGTCAGCCTTGAGGGAGGGCTGAACTATACACGCTTCATCATCCTCCTTCTCGATCGCTCTGTTCTTGGCCTGCTGCACGCCTCCAGGGCCAGCGAAGGCAACGATTAACGACAACAGTCAGAGTGTGTATGAGTGTGTAAAGTGTGTGTAAGGCCTGATCGTTAGAGCAGCCAACTTGTGTAATACAATTACAGAGGCTGCAGAGAAACTGCTAATGTGCACACAGGCAGCTCTGTCAGATGGATCAGGTATTGAGTTTTCTACGTTTAATTCACTTTCCAGCACACACATGGGTGCATTAGTTAGATTAGACCAGAGGAAAGGGACGGGAGGTGGGGTTGGTCTACCGCCGAGCCGGGCAGATTTGTTTAGCGGTGGCTGTCAATTACAACTCTGACCCTTGCACTAAACGGCTGCTCATCCAATGGAAAAAAGGAAAGCAGACAAAAGCCAGACAAGATTGGTAAAGACATGGCCATTTGCTGCATGAGATAACAAGTGGCATGTTGTGGAGTAAACAATGGGAAAAACACTGTGCATAATGCTACACCAATAAAACAGAGTGCTGCAGCTTGAAAGGCAATGTGACCATCAGTAAGATTAGTGGGGCAATGTTATCACTCGAATGCTGCAGTAATGGGACAATGCAAGGCCAGTAGTGGATGGACTACTTAAAAGTATGAAATGGAAAACAAATTATTTGATTTTCTCTTTTTTAAAAGTCTCATGCAATTTCAGAGACTGATGGCAGACAAAACCTAAAAAAAAAAAAGGAAGCAAAAACTCAGATAACCCACTGGTTTCACCCAAAGTCCAGCCCCTTTAGACTTGACACTGAGCAGAAGGAGGGGCGCCAAAGGCCTAGTCATCATCAGAGGAAACAACAAAGAAGAAAAAAAAGTGAGTCGGTCCATACTTAGCACAAATGTGGAAGAACATTTTGGCAATCAAAACCCTACATCAAATGTAGAAGAGTATGATTTTGTGCAGAGTACGGATCATAAATCCCAAAGTCAAAACTGAGCTGAGATCCAGCGGGACGTCCAGTTTCTGGCTGATAAGACGGGGATGGCTAACCACTCAGATATTGAACTGGTCGACAAACGCCAGAAGAAAGTGAAGTGATGAATACCATGAAACAGCATTATCAAGAAGAGGCAACACAGAGCCTTCAGAGATATAGATAGATAAACGTTTAAAGATGAAGTAGAAAATATGAGAGAGTGAAGACGACAGTGGTGCCAGTGGTAATCTGAGCATTCAGGGCTGTGACCCCCCCACCCCCCAAACTGAGAGAGTGGCTCAAGCTGATTCTGGGAACAACATCAGAAATCTCTGTCCAGAGGAGAGCTACCAGTGTAGATAGGGAACTAGCATATGCCTAAAAGTCATTAAACACACCGTGGATCAAATACAAATCTGCATATTACCCATTTAGTCTGTGGTCACTCTTCTCAGAGGAATGGGACACAGGAATATGCAATCATGATGCTAGTTAGAGAATCATTATATTTCTCTTCCAGAGAGGATAAATAAATTAAATGTCACAGAAGCTCTCCTTCTCCAGTAGTTAAATGAGCAGCAGGAGGGGGCTGCACTTTCAGTAAACACCTCCCTCCCATGTAAACATATATAATCACAACAAGATGGCCAATGCAGAGTAGCTCGTAATTGTATCACTGAAGTGAGATGAGGGAGTTTTAGTAGGGGGGAGAGCTTTGCAGCTGATTGAATTAAATTGTGTGTTTCACTCCCAAGAGACCACCCTGATACAAAGGACAAAGACTGTCTGCTTGTAACTGAGGCCACAAAGTAACAAATGATCCCATAAATTTTTCCCAAAAAACTCTCTTTGCAGGCACTACGATTTTTTTTTTTTTTCATATGACTACCATTTTCTTCTAGCAAAGTGCAAGAAGAGAGCCAGAAGGGAGAGGAGGCTAGAAATGAAGAATGAAGTTGGATGTGAAAGGCTCCTCAGTAGGAAAAAAAGAAAAAAAAGAAACGTTATCCACTGATAGATGTTAGACAGCAACATCCCCTCTTTGTGACACATCCATCAAAGCACTGATTACTTTTGTCCTCCCACTTGTCCAGCCCCTATGTGTCAGAGCTGCTTTGACCAATCCATTTGACTCCATGACTACAGACAGAACAGCATGTTAAAGGAGTGACCGCTGGCACTCCTTGGATTTGACATGCCCTGCTGAAATTCCATGGATGGTACACTGCATTCTGTCAAGCTCTTATTAAAGCAAACTGAAATGGAATCTTCAGCGTAAATATTCCAGTTTGTCACGAATATGCCCCTAAATTCGAGCAACATGGAAGTGACAAGGAACACAAAAAACACCAGTGAAAACCAAAACCAGGTTTTACTTGTGTCTCGTCTTCCACAGGAGAAGAAACAAATTAAGGTTCAGATTACGCTGTCAAATTTCGCAAGAGGTTACAGGGCAATGGAAACATGCATGCAAGTTCTTGTTGTTCAAAGTTGTCCAGACCTTGAAAAACACTTTTTTTTTTAAGCATTGTTGTGTTTGTTTACCAGATTTCTGCCTCTTTTCCATGAACAAAAAGCCACACAAAGCAACCCAGAATAGCTGTGGGTTAATGTGCCTAAATACTGGATGCTTCCAGCCTGTTCATCCTGTGGGTAAAAACCGTGCAGCTTAGGAGTGGCTCCTCGCTCTGTGCCTCATTTTGTTCCTTGTCTCCAACCCCCCTCTTTTTTTTTCCTCCACTTCCTGGGGTTGCATCAAGGCCTTTGTTGGAGGGGTTTTGTGATGGGGCATCAGGGTGTTAAATAAAATATTTGGCACAGAAAAGCAGAAAAATAATATGGCTAACAGAAAGCTAATAGGTCTGTGTAGACTTGTAAAAACAAACCTGAAGTAATGTGAAGCTTTCTAAGTTCAAGACTTAAGCTACGTTTGCACTGGGATTCAAACAAGCTGCTACTGGGGGAATCTCATCAGGGGGTATAATTTACCGGTGCAATGTTCCTTCCTTTACACAGCAGAGGTTACCCTGTGTTGCCCTCCCCCTTCGTGTCTCCCCAATGTAACTCTCTCTTCTTTTACCTGACAGATCAACTTACCTCACGTCAGCCTAAAAAAACCACGGGAACCCCTATGCACAGCGTATCACCACTGAATTATCGGTTTCCGTTGCACATGCTCCAGCATATCTGCAGAAAGCCATTACTGTGTATCACTTTACAGTTGCTGCACTGACCCCGGCACTGACTCTGTGTACTACATAGTCATACTTTAAATATGTCTGGAATTAAACAAAGAAATTTTCATTTTTGCCTGAGATTAGTCATTTTCTTTTCCAAATTCAAACCTCATTTCTACATTGACTTCACTTGAGAAAAGCAATTCCACAAAGCCCTTGAGAGAAATTTCTGCCATACTGATAGCTGTGTTGGAAAGCTCCCATTATTAAAAGAAGTCCTTTGGCTTAGCAGTTAAGATGGTCCCTTGCTCAAGGCTATTCCATGCCCAAGGACACTCTTTTTCCTGTCGCTTTTGTTAACTTTCTAGAACCATCATCTAGAAGCAAATATGCAGAAAGAAAAGCTTTAATTGATCCTTAAAAATGTAACTTGTGCAAGCAGACTTTATTCCAGATTTGTCTAGATGGAAATTCTAGTTAAAATTCATCCTATCAGGAACATGAATCTAGTTACCACATTTCCTTAAAATCCATTCAGTATTTTTATTTTATTCAAAATCCCAAAGTTGAACATGCCTGAGGTAGAGGAACATGCAGGGACCTCCCGAAGAATTTTTCCACTTGGCAGCATCAATATCTGCACTTAGTTTCATGATGACCCATCTCATATTTGTCAACTAAATAAATTATAATTTGTAGGTAAGAGATTAAAGGGTTAAAAGTTAAGGATTTGTTCTTGGGGCCATAGAGGTTCATTCATAATTTCACAGCAGTCTTCTCCAGTGGACAACTGAGATATTTCAGTCTACTGAAATAGACGTTACCACTTTTACACTCCTTCACCATCAATGTAGTGACTTAAAAAAAAGGTATAAACTATTTTTCAAATAGAAAGTTTTCTGAACCTGTGAATATTTTAGCCAAAATTTCCTTTTAATCAGCTATCGCCGGCTGGGGAACTTCAAGTTCAAGGCTTAAAACCTATTTATTTGAACGGCTTTTTGATGTCATTTCTGACCTGTGCTTTTATTTTTCAGTTAAATTCTGTGATTTTATGTTTTGAAGCTGATTTTGTTCATTTTTCTTGTGTTTAAACTTGATTTTATCTGTGATTTTTTTTGGGGGGGTTTTGTCCGCTCTGTTCTTACGCCTTTATTTGCCATTTGATGTAAAGCACTTTGGGTGCCAGCTGGTTATTGTAAAGTGCTACATAAATGAAGGTAATTGATTGAATTATCATTTTAACCATGAGTGACCAAGCTTGGATCCCTGATCGTTGATGACGTGTTTCAAGCTCAGTTTTTACATGAATTATCCCAAAACAGTCATTAATCTGAAATGTTTTAAGCAGGTAATAACTTCTCAAAATATGACACATTTCTGGAAAATGTACACTGCAGAATGTTTTCCCAACATTCTCTTTCACCTTGTTTACACAATAAGTTGATGCTTAGTTAAATTGCATATTTCATCATAGCCTTGCAGCAGTTAAATTACAACAATCCCCAGATCCTCTGCAACATAACCCTCCCTGTGTGTCGGTGCTCGAGTTCATGTTCTGAGTACCTCACTTTACAACTTCTTTGCCACTTCTTATAAAATGAGAGCTTGACAGATTCGAGGTGTAGGTGACAGCAAAGGAGAAGTCACAATAAAGATAATGGCACAATAACGCCATTGCTTTGCAGATTTGCAGCTCCAGAACCATTACGTGATTCAGTTAGA
>JBAMYA010000004.1:8940397-8954327 GCA_037176975.1 Arrhamphus sclerolepis | reverse complement strand
TGTGTACACACACACATACATATGTATATTATATAGACAATTTCTTTACAGTGTGTTGTAGCACAATCTGTGAAAATAAAAATACTTTTTTTTCTATTTCAAATGATGATCAGAAATATCAAAATTAAAAGACAAATACACACAGACCCAAAAATAAGCGGGTCACACACACAAGACATCATCTCATAAATATGCACCACCAATTAACTGATTCTAAACAGCATCCTGTGTTTTTGAGCAAAGCTTGTTTTGACGATAAATCCCCATGTTTATGCTGTGTGTAGTTAGACGGATTTATTTATTTTTCTCCCCCTCCTTTGTATTACTTATACAATTGTTAGTTTAAATGGGAAACATGAGTTCATTGAGACTCTTCAGACGGCTGTCCCTCCAAAAAGACATCTCCCACATGCGCAGCCTGGATTGTTGGTATAACAACAAGAGCAGTGCCTACAAGGCAGTTATGGGATGTTGGTGACTCACTGTATAATGAAAACTCAGTTCATCCTTGAAGTGTTTTTTTTTTTTTTTTCATTGCAAGCTGTGACTCAGACCTGTGGATGTTCCTGTAATGCTTCGGCTAACTATTTAAAAGCCTCTGATTATGTCTTACTCACCTCAGCTCAGAGGACAGACGTATTGCATATTCAGCATCGCAGCACCACAAAGTCTGCCATCCATACATTTGCAGCATTTCATCTCCTCTTCATATACTCCTTCCCACTCATTTTATTCCGCTCTTTCTCCCTTGCATTGTGGGAAATGCCTTGGCCTCTCTGAAGTAAACATGCATTAATCACTTCTTGAGAAAGAATTGTCAAAGGGACAGCCCAAGGCATTTGAAGGAGGCCACACAAAGGCACATGGGAGTGGGAGATAGATGCTGAAGGGCTGCTGGATGTTGTGGCCCCCGATGGGATGTGCACAGCACCAGCTGATAGGGTCAGCATGTCCACCTTGGGTAAGTGTGTCAAGGACAGCGAGAGGAGGAGGAGGAGGAGGAGGAGGAGGAGGAGGAGATGGTGGTGGGACTTTGGCTCTTGTTTAAAACTGTCTCTGTAAAGTGGAGCAGTGGAGTGAAAAAAAAAAAATCTTTGTGCCCTTGGTTTCACTGTGTCCCTATATTTATTTCTTTTAACAAGAAATTTGCAAGTGGACAACAATAAACCAATAATCAGGCGTGAATGCCAAAGTCTTGTACTGATTATCACCAGGAAAAACTGCTTGCCCTGTAGTTTCACACAGTTACAGAAGAAGATTTGCTTTATTGTAAATTTGCTTAAATCTGCTATTTGACACATTTAACTGCTTTTAGTTGGATTTTTGTTGACTTGGATTTCTAAAATACAAATACCCATAGAAAATGGTGACAAATATTAAGGATTTCTCTACTTCTGATGCACTGTTTTCATCATTATTTTAAGACAACACAAAACAAATAACATAATTTAATGAAGTTTATGAGCCATGGTTGAAAATATTACTTATTTGAATCATAATTACTTGTTCCCCTTGAGTGACCACATTAAAATAGTCTTTACGTGGTACTCAATGGATGAAGGAGGGTTTCAGGGTTTCTGATAATTTGTTGAAACATTCTTCATATGAACACAAAAAGTATTTTCGAACGCATATTTGTTCTCATTTAGCGTACTGACATCAAATGTACAGCTCATTATTAAACTACATTCAAAGTATTGCAATTTAGACTCATTATTCTCCATTTATTGAACCCCTAAATGTGTGTTTCAGTTAGTAAAACTCTATTCTCTGATGCAACACAATTATTACTGGGATCATCAAATAATATAATTTAACTTGAGTACTCATATGAAATGACGTTTATGAGGAAATATGTTGTAAACATCACCCGTTACCACAGAGCATTATCATTCACTCTGATCATCTAGTATTTAATTAGAATTGCTAGTGACTGTTGTCCAGCATCTATTTTTCAAATTATTCCTGAGAATTATTAGTGAGGGTACAAAAATGGCATTTCATGACAAAAAAAACTTTTTGTTTGCTGAAATTCAGTTATAATCAACGGGGAACAACACATCAAAAGATGGAGGCTAGTTTTCAGTGATCATTGCAAAGGAATAACACAGGATTCTTTCTTCTTCTTCTCCTTCAACTATCGGTGTTGTTTGCAGGAATTACATCTGAATTAGAACTGGGCCACCCACAGTTGGAGTGGCTTTAAGGAAAGTTTCTCATTAGCTCATTTCCTTAGCCTTTTAAACAAAAGTAAGCAGACTGTTTATTTCACTCTTAAAAGAAAATAGCTGTCTTGTCTTGGTGGTTTTCCACGATGTGTCTCTATGGATGGGTGATGGAAGAGTCAGAGAGAAGTTCTTGTATCTCAGAAGATTAATTATTTAATGGCGGTAAGATAATCTGATGACTTTTCCTCTTGTTTCCCTGTCATGGGTGTGTTGTGCGGAAGAACAAAACATAGACTACAGGCAAGAGGGCAGGTAAACCCGTATTAGCTAAAATTTGAAACTCATCAGTGACAGCAGGAATTCAAATGAAAAAGCAGATTGGTGAGGAACCAAACTTGACATAAAGAAAACAACTACACACTATTGTAAACACTGATCTGGCAATGAAAAAAGTAAATCTGGTGGCATATTTACTGATGGAGATGATGAATGATGGAATACAGGAGTGGAGCAGTTGGCAACAGAAACCTGGCATGAAATAAGGACCAGAAGCAAAAGTAACCACAACACTCTCTCACAGAGCTCACAGGCTCTACAAAAATAAAACAAAAATTACAGCTGACCAAGGTGTAGAAAGAAATAACATGTAGCATCAAAAGGAAACAGGAATGAACATTTTATACGGAACATTTTCACCACTGAATTGGAAGGAATATAAATCATGTAGGGCTTCATTCATTCAGCTTATTTCATCCAAATCATCTAAACCGCTCATAAAATATGACATGATCTTCATATTTTTTACAAATTGCTCCAAAATATGGATTTTCTCTGATGCCAGCATTTATTGGAATTTTTACAGTTGCTGTTTCATTGAGCGTTATTATAATTATTTGTTATAATTAAGATTATTAGTGTAAAATTCACTTGACAGTTTCATATAGGTTTCCGTGTTGTCTGTATTTCAGATTTGTCCCAACTTATTTAACGATGGAAAGATGTCCAAGCCCTTTTTTTTTTTTTTTTTTTTTTTACATTTCTGCTTTCTTTACTGGTTGTGAAGAAATCTATTTTTAATTTGATGTTATGGTGGAATACAAAATCTACAACTGTAACTGATACTATAACATCAAAACAAAAGATTTTGGTGTTGCTTTAATTCAAAGTTTGTCAGAAGGTAAATGCAGCTTTTCTTTTTTTTTTTAAAAAAAAAGAGAGAAACATTTTGATAACTAATGGATTTTATTTTATTATATTTTGCTTTCTAGCTTAGCGATTGTTCTGCCCATTTTTTGTGAATTGTATTGCATGTCTCTAAGCTATTACAGCTCTTACTGCTCCTCAACTCTTTACAACTGTAGCACTTAGGGAGACAGTAGGGAGACATATGCTCCTGATCTTAAGTGGTGCTTTAAAATGTATTGATGGTTTAAAAGCAGCTAGTAAGTGATCAATGAGGAGACTTCTCTGTCCGTTTTGTCATGATGGCTGCATGGGGAACAATGCCAGGCAGACCAGAGGGATTGGTGTCAGGTTACCAACAGTAAGAGTTATTACGCATCTTTCTCTGTATATATGTGTGTGTGTGTGTATATAATTATATATATACATGCATATAATTATCACTGATTTGTTTTTCAGTGGGTATAAGTATTATTAAGGATTCTTTGCTTTATTTGAAGGTAGTCAGACATCAACTGGAGTCTTGGCAAAGCAGGAGCTGCTCTCTGAGTGCCAGATGGCTGCCAAGCAATATCGCTTAAGGAAGCGAAAAGCAGCTTTGATACTGAAAGTTTATCTTTCATGTCTTTAACAATCTGAAACTCAATAAAGCTGTCAAACATTTTAAATATATTCCGTCAAGTTTTCTTTTTTTTTTGAGTTAACTTCACTGTTTATACACAACAACGTATTTGAATTTACATTGTTTTAAACACAAGAGAGGATTGTACAGGACTGTAGCATTAAAAAAGCTCTTTGACTGGTTTTACAGATTTAAATGGCAGGAAGTTTTAGCCCCCGTGTTATATAATTTTTCAGATTAAACTTTTTTTTATTGAACAAATCCTCATTCATGGTTTCACAGAAGTCTAATTCAGTCTCATTGCTGTCTGGTTTTGGCACGCTCATGCAAAAATTCAAATTCCTAAAAGACGAGAGAAAAAGGAGCGACGTAATGTTCTGAGGCATAAATGCTCTCCACTTACTCTAACATGCTTTCATCTTGCTGGCTTGAAAGAGAAGCCTGTTGTTCTTTGTTAGAGTGTTAGTTTCAGCTATGTTTTGAACTGACATGACACAGCCAGGGATGTTTGTACATCCAGCGCTTAAATTGCGGATGAGTAAAGGGGCTGTTTGGTGATGTATGAGAAGGGTGTCAGGTCTGTCTGTTTAGGATGATTTATGAACGCTCAAGGGCTTGAACAATGGCAGGTTGCGGTAATGCAGTCCAACTGAGAAAGCTACTGTAAACACAGTGTATGACAACTAATGAAAGCTCACACAGGAATCCATTACACCCTTTCACATTCCTCTCTTCTGATACTCCATGACAAAGAGTCTTTTTCTTTTTTTTCACTGAGGGCTAAAACACTCCAGTGATTATCTAATTTCAGACCACATATGTGAACTTACTTAAAATAGAAAAGAAACACCAACAATGGACAGATCTAAATAATAGTAAGTAGTAATAATAGTAGTAATAAGAGTATGTTGCCATGGTAAAACTCTAAACTCTGTCATCTCTGTTCTCATGATCTTCAGATGAATATAAAGGAGTCTTCTCTGCTCTAGTGGAAAGCACTAATCGAGCTCTTCTGAAACCTGAAACTCAGGCTCGTCAAAGAAATTCCAATAAGCAGTAGAGACGTTTCCCAGAGAGTGTCCCGTGGTGTTGCTGGTGGCAAGCTGCACTGATGGGTGGGGTCAGTGTGTCAAACTCCAGTCCGGTCCCATTACTCAGTGCAGTTCCCACTGAAACATCTGCCATCTGATCTGCACAAGGAAAGGGGACATGTTGGCAGAAAGTGAAGACTGAGGATGTGATTGGCTGAGTTTTCATCCTAACTGCTTATTTTTCAAGCAGGAATAGAAGAAAACTACCAATACAGGGTTAAAAACCAGTCAAAGAGCAGCTGGGGGACTCTGGAGTCATGAATAAGCTAAAACAGTATGGAGAGACGGCTAAAGAATGTGACTGCATGTGCGTGTGGTGAAGTTGCGTGCACTGGGCACAAAAGAGGGTAAAACATGCTGGTCTGTTTGTGTGCAGCCACATTTAAAGCATTTTTGAGAATGACTTGCTTGTCTCATTAATAGGTGGTTGCCAGAGGGGAACAATATGTAAACTAAGCACGGGGGGGGAATTAAAATCAAAAAGAGAAGAGAAGAAAAAAAATCTTTCACCTATTTTGGTCACACCCATTCACTGGGACAACATACATAACCACACACAGTCACGATGTGTTAAATTATTCATGTCACAAAGCAAAACCCATCAGGTTTATTTGCCAAAATCTGTAAGCTTTCTGTGCTATTGTAAGTAAGCGATTGTTAACCAAAGTTCTGTTGTATTTGGTACATTCTTTTTAAATATCTTGTCCTACAAATCCGTTTCTAGTAACTTTAATGCACAGCGATGAATGAATTCTTTTTATCCTCTCTGGAGTATACTCAAGTAAAAAAGAAAAAGAACACATATAAAGCAAATGCTCGTAAATCCCATTTGCACAAACATTTAAGATAAACAAACATTTAAGATCAGCATGTCCAAGCAATATTTGCCGACAAATTCTACTTTGAAAAGCCCCGGTTTGTTTGTCAGAGAGAAGGGGAAATACATTAGACAACAGTGTACAACAACAGGAGACAAGAGAAAATGAGTAGCTAATACAGACGATAATGCTATCGATCTGATTGCCCCAGGAGTAGAAAACCAGACATTTGAAGGGTTTCAGATGAAAAAACAAAAAAGGGCCTTCATTCCAGTTTGTTGCTCCTCTGCACCAGATTGGAGCCCTAAGAGCTTTCCAGTACTCCCCTGCTGAGATGAGCTGTGACTGAGGGGCTGGGACGTTCAGACAGAGGGAGAAGGGATCTGGTTGGGTCCCTTCAGGGCAAGGCCTGGTGTGATATCCCAGGACCCCTGTCCTGCTTTGGCTCCAGGTTACACCGGGTTACAGCAGGGGGTCTCCCAGACCCTGAGGGGTCTCCTTCGTCTGTGGTTGAGGTGCAATTAACCAGGTTGAAATCAAGCACAGAACATTTCACCTCCTTAAGACAATGAAAGACAACAAGGACAAAATTATATATAAATTTAGATCTAAATTGATTGCAATTTCAATCCTGCACTACTGACATTGAATCTTTTAAATGTTTACATTAGTTATTTCAAGGAAACAATCTGGAAAATAGTTTGACAATCTTTTCAATTGCAAGCAACTTTTTTCTTCTTTTCTTTTAAGTTACTCCCTGGAATTGTGAGAACATGTGCTAGCTTGCGAGAATTCCAAATGATTAACTTTTATTACAAAACGTCGCTATGGCAATAATGCAGCTTTAACCTCTTTTTCTTTCCACACTTTTTTTTTTTTTTTTTTTCCTACAGTCTGGGTTAGCTTCCTTGTAGGTACAATGCAAACATTAGTGGTCTCAATTTCATCAACATTGTTGCTACACTTAAGTGCAGTAATCCAATCCCCTCTGAAACACAAGGGTTTCAGCCTTAGCCAGCAGGCTGGGAGGAGAGCAGGGCTGAGTGGAAGTGGAGGAGGGTGTTGTCACCGCACTTTACAGCAGCATTATGGCGTACTGTAGAAGTGGCAGGGGCCTCAGGGGCATTTAGTCAGGGTTCCTCTACCCGAGGTGTTAAATTCAAAACCGCATTTATTATCACAAAAAAATGCTTTTCTTTCAGCATCTGCTCACTTAACTTTAATTATAGCTTCCTTTCAGGGAAGGCCATTAAGTTGGGTTGGGTCCTTAACTCTATATCCTCAGTGTGGTGTTGAGCACTGTGTTATGGCCAGATACAGCCCTGATATATGGAAGGAAAAATTATACTTCCCTTTCACTGTGCCAGTAAACATTCCACAAGAGCTAGTCTTAGGTATATAATTTCACAGGACAGAGACAAACATTTTGGAGAGGGTCATTTAAAAAAAAAAAAAAGTAAGCAGTGACTCTGTCATGGCGAGCATTCATTTGTGGATAAAGTCAAAGTGGTCTGTGTTTGACTGAAACAAGTGTGCACCACTGTTTATGCATTTGCATGTTTATCTTACTGTAAACCTTGCGTTTGCCCCATATTTCCTCACTGTGCTACAAGTACCCCGCTGAGGAGGGAAACAAGGGAGATTAACTATGTTTCCTGTTGGTGAAGGCTTTGATCTTAATTCCTTGGAGGAAACACTGTTCAGTTACATTTTCCCTTCATCTGCTGTATGTCATTCAACATGTCGGCTGCAACCACTTCCAAAGACGCCGAGCCCTTCATGCTGTTCACTGCCTGCATTTGGAGGCATGGGTCATGTTATGAGAGCAGACAATGAGTCTGAAAGGGCTCATTTTCCTCCTTTAAAAAAAAAGAAAAAGAAGAAATTGAAATTGAAATTGTGAGTACGCATGTGTGACTGCATGTATATCAGACAAAAATATAGTTTATTTGCCTGTTTGGAAATCAGTGAGAGAGAGTAAATGTGACCTTTCAGACCAACCCACGAAAATAACAACAACACCAGCCAGCATTAAAACTCATTATGTACAAAAGGAGGTACTCCAAAAAGCTGTTTTTCTTTGACAAATGTGTCATATTAAGACTGTGGCTCTGCTCCAGCGGTGTGTTCAGCATCGATGACGGTGAGTTTTATGTAGTTTGGTCTGTCAGTACCATTTCAGTCAGCTTTCGCAAATAAGACTTCAAATGATTAACTGATGCAAAAACACTTAGGCTCTGTTCCAGTCAATGCTTATTTATCACTCAGACATGGAGGAAATGGGGTGATGAACAGAACTTTAACCCCCATGGAACTGACAGGTAGAAGCGAGGAGGTGAGATTTTAAGAACAGCAATGAACTTAATGGACATCATAAAGCATGTGAGAGATGAGTATCTCTTGCTCCTTAAATAGATATGAGCGAGATGAAAAAAACTGGAATAAACATGAATAAAATAACATGCAAAGTCTACCTGAACTAGCTCCCAAGGTTGCATCATCATTGTAACACCACTGTTGCTCATATTTGTTGTTGTACTCGCTTGGCTGCTCCAACTTATAACTGATGAACTATGCTTTGTTATTGTGGTGCAAATATAGATTTTTTTTCTTACAGTTTCCGTGACTGGGGTTGTTAATCTGCAAATTGCACTTTGATTTTTTTTTTTTTTTTTGTTTATGTACTGTAGTCTAATTGCATTTAAGAGGAAATCTTGGTGATATGTTACCCCAATAACTGCCACACTCTCCACAATAAATTGCTATTGTTTTAAGTTTGTGTAAATCACATTACAAGTGCACCTTCACAACTGAACTAGTTATGTAGTGCCAGTTAAATGACATCTTTGCAGCATTCTTTCTCATTCAAATCACTTCTGTTTGCAACAAATCAGGATGGTGGTGGCCAAATGCCTGATCTATCAAATGATAGCGTACAATTTAGTAGCTGACGTAATGCTGGCAATGCTCACCTTTTATGCAGTCAATGCAAGTGATGCATCTTTAAAAAAGTAGTCAGCCCTTTAAAGATTGCAGAACTAATACATTAGTGTACTCATGAAGAAAAGTTTTAAAGAAAAAATGAATTGAATTGAACTGAAGCAAAACTGCAGAAGCAGAGTTTTCTTGTTATAATGTTTTATCTGCATTCCTCATAAAATAATTCGACTGCCAACGGTGCAGTATGAGATTCCAGCTGGTTACACTACATGCAACTCATCAGTAGAATTGAGTTGTGAGCTTCTGCAAAAAGCAAGAAGTGGTCTGATAGCCTTATTTTCTTCCAACACCTCTGTTGTAACATGAACTATAATATTCCCAAACACTTGTACCTGGACCTCAGTTCATAAAATTGGTGCTTCTCTGCCAAACCTGGAGTGAGTTGAAAGTGGTCCCACACACCATCACTGTCATTTCTTTCAGTAAGGAGTTTCACACACAGATTGTGAAGTCACTGAAATGAAAACCCTGAAGTCCACAAAATAACCTATAATCCAATAATGATAGCATGCACCCTTTTGTTTGCTTGTTTTGTTTCCTTGCTTTTTTACTTCTGATTTCCGTGTTGGACATTTTATTATTCTTTACTATTATTATTTTTTTTTCATTTCAAAATCATTTTGTTTTCGAAAGCCTAGATAGCGTTATTTCCTATTTAATTTGGTGAGAGCGTGTTCCTCAAACATTGCAGTTAGTTTTGCTTCCTGCCTCGCTTCAGTGACACATTATTGCTCGTCTGTCCTTCTTTGGTCATTACATCCTTCTGTCTACACACTGTTTTGTTCATTCTTTGTGGTATTTCTAAGCCATGTCAGTTCTTATTTAATTTTATTTATTTATCCATCCATATCTTATTCTGGTGTATGTTTTTGGATTACTGGCCTATCTGTCATTTATTTGGTTCCTCTTTCATTTAACTCTCTGTTTAATTGTCATGGAAGGAAACTTGTCTGCTTCCAGTCCACAAATCTCCAATTGGATTGGCACATTTAAATGACAATATGAATTAAAATCTTGTGTTAAAATATATTAGAGTGTAGGTGTATCGTTATCCAAACACAATAAACAGCAAAGTTCAAAATAACACCTTGCTTTTGCCTGGTGATAGATGACGCTGTGAGCAGCGCAGATGATATATATAAGAAAATAAACTTATTATTTTGCCTTGGCAAAAACCTGCTGCAGGTCTCCATGATATTCATTATATTTACAATCTTCTGAGCACCTCTTTTTATAAAATGAAATGTTTGCAATTTGCCATTTTCAGCTTTTTGTACTCTGATGAGCCCAAAGAAATTTTGAGGAAACTTTTAAAGCAGCATTTACAAAATAAAGTTTTGTTTCATGCATTGTGTGTAATTTTTCAGAACATTCTGTCTTGCTGTTAATGTAATAATGCTAATTGCAGGACAAATATATATATATATTTAAAAAGAAAAAAAGTTAGTGGTAATACTGAAAAGGCTCCATGGCAGCTGGAGCTGTCTTTTATCTGTCAGTATGATTGACAATTGAGACAGTACATGAATTTCAAAACCAAGATGAACCTAAAAGTCTGGCTACATAAACAGGTACAAAACTCTGGTAATAAGACTCAGAAGTAGGCAATTAAAAGCTCTAAATGTAAATCAGCAGCGTGTACCATACTCCCACGTTTTTCCGGTCTGTGGATGCTGGTGTACTTGAGCCCCATCCTCTCATTTGTCTAGCCCGTCAGCTCAGTCGCCAGGGACTGACTTGAAAAAAAACAGGGCTCCTGGGCCCTTTGCATTCAATTACGGGTCATGTTTAAATCTTCCTGACTCTAAAATAACAACAGATTAATCCAGGAAACAACAAACGTGCACAAAAACTGTGTGAATGGAGTTTTGGAGTGAAGCCAACCATGACTGCAAATTTTACCGTTTTTTTTTACTCATGCGCACACGCCATGTCCCTTAGATGAATATTGGATTCATCTAGAGCTTTTTATCTGTCTTTTTTCTATGATGTCATTAACATAAACAAAAAGACAACCATGAATTATATATTTTCTTAAAAACATGGCAAAATCTCTGTTGTTGTTTTTTTTCCACAGTCTGTTCAATATTACATTAGGATCTTGTCCTCTGGTCAAACTTGTTCTTGGATGTCTTTTTGTAATTTTGCTTGAAAAAGAGAGCAAAAGAGAGAAAGAGGGGGAGAGTGAGAGAAGGAGGGATAGAGAGAGAGAGAGACAGACTCCAGATTGGACAGGGTTGATGAGAGAACTATGATTTACCAGATGGCACATTGTGTGTTCTTGTTTCTTGGCAGTGTGACCCTACTGAATATTAAGACGAGAGACCAGCTTGGATTTTCTGGAAGAAGTGTGAGATTTCTTGGAGGGAGTGTATTGATCAGTCACCCTCTGCACTGGACCGGATGTGCAGTCACTCACAGTACATATCGTAATCTTCTGGTATCCATTTCAAGTCAGAAATATAGTAATTAATATGAAAGCAGTTGGATTATCAATTCAAAGAGACAGATGTGTGGCATGCAAAGAAATAATGCAATGAAGCATGTTGTGAGGGCTTTATTTGAGCCTGAATATTGATTTGTCAAAATAGAGGTCGAAACCGATAAAGCACTCTTTGTTTTCCCTGCGCACATCAAACATCTAAAATTAGACAGAGTAATTTTCCATATCCTCAGGTACATACTAAATATATATGTCTTCGATATTTCCTAATTAGACAAAAGAAAGCAAACACATTTCTAGCTTCCAGATCTGTTTCATACTTTTGTTTTTTTGTTTTTTCACAAAAGCTGATTGAGGTTATATCTTTTCATCAAGGGACCTGGACCCTTTCATTTCCCTCTTCCAACAGTAAAGGAGGCAGGAGGCAGCATTTGGACTGCATTTGGGCACAGACTGCGGCCCATCATGTGTTTGGCCAGGAGTGTAGCGTTAAGGAGAATTCTGATGTACAAAAGGAAGTTTCCAAAAATAAAACACTTGCCACTTGGCTTAACCACTGTGTCCATGTGTAAAGTGATGCACACTATCTTATGCAACCACTGATCTAGCAGATAACATTGAGAAACAATTTTCTTTTGAACCACAAAGACAAAAAATGATTGTCGTCACCTTTATGTGGAGCAAGTCCAACTTTCTTAAGGAGAGTGGTTTAGTGTGTTTTGGCAGATGGAGATATGAGTGTTTATGAAATGAGCTCAGTGGGGGAATATGAGCCAGTGGCTGGGCTGCCACCTTGAGGTTTACAAATGTACTTAGATCTCTTTTGTCATGTCTGAAATAATGCAAGGCAATGACAAATTGACAAAAACAAAACTGTCTTTTAAACCTAGTTTCACATTTTGTTTCTCTAATTAAATACATTTGTTGTTCAACAAAGAGAGAAAACACAGCATTCTCTGAGTGAAAAGTCGTGATTGAGTGGAACTTTGCACAATCTACTCCTTTAGAAAGTCAATGCACGTTTCCTTTCTTTAATAACTCAGAGACTTTCCTTATTATGGCTCCAGCCGTAAGAAGACAGACAGCACCTCCTACATCTTTTACAGCACATGTGCTGCACCTCTACCAGCAGTAGACAAAAGAGGAGCGAGAGGGCTGATGTCAAATGTAGTGAAGGTGGGAATACATTGCTGGTTCAACCTGTGACTGAGCCGGACACAAGCTTGCAAATTTATAGAAGTATTAAACATTTAATGCTCTGTTGCGATTGCGATTTCATGACAGGGAAATAGGATAGTTAATAACTGTCCCAGTGAACAGCTTTCAAGCTGCAGATGTGCTACAATTAGGTCAAACTGGCTGGTGCATTAGCAGAAGGACAAGAGGCAGTTTCAGGACTTTTCTTCTTCAGGGCGGGTGAGACGCGGCATTAATCACACTAATGTTGCTGCAGTGGTGATAGAGACAGCCCATGACGCCTCCTCTGCATGATATTCTAAAGTGAACACTGCATTCTGCGATTTATGTACTGCTTCCAGGGTTATACAGTACAGCTTCTGGAGATGTTTATATCACGGTAGCAGACAGAGAGGATAAGAGTACATTTGGCTCAGTGGGGAAACCACGATTGTGACTGCTGTGGTTATAGATCTGCAGACTTTGATGAAGTCTGCAGTGCATCAACTGCAGTGTGAAGCCTCTGAAAGTCATGGACAGTGAGAAGTTTATTCTGTCCTATTTAATATATATATTTAAATACATATATACATGTGTGTTTGTGTGTGTGTGTGTTTGTAGCAACAACCTGACTCCAAGTAATATTCAAAACCTGTTTTTTATTAGAGCTGGGGGATATAAACTGAGGGGAGAGTTAATGTTCAAACATCCACGGGTGCATACAACTTTAAAAAGTTTTTGTTTTTCTGTATGTGGAGTGAAGCTGTGGAACAAATTAGACTTAGAAATAAAACAATGTCCAAGCATGAACCAATTTAAAAAGCAGTACAAAACACAAATTCTTACTGGATGCAATAATCATGAACAAAGATGTTGATTTCATGTAGAGGTGAACATGTTTGCACGAATGTGAATGCATGTCTGTGTGTATGTATTTATATGCATGTATATATTTGTATATATCAAAACAGAAATGATGCATTGCGGTATTCCTAAGTTAGTGGAGAAGGGGTAGGGTTAAATAAGCTTTGCTTCTCCCTTCTCCTTTTGGCACTGTATGTTATCGCTATTATCATTATTATTGCTATTGTTGTTGTTGTTGTTATTGTGTTTGAAATAAAAGGCATTCATTCATACATTTTCATACACATATTTATATATATGTGTGTGTGCGCAAAACACACACAGGGGCAAAAACGTATTTAGTCAGACTCCTCCGTTCTCCACTGGTTACCTGTATTAATGGCACCTGTTTAAACTGGTTACCAGTATAAAAGACACCTGTCCACAACCTCAAACAGTCACACTTCAAACTCCACTATGGCCAAGACCAAAGAGCTGTCAAAGGACACTAGAAACAAAATTGTAGACCTGCACCAGGCTGGAAGACTGAATCTGCAACAGGTAAGCAGCTTGGTGTGAAGAAACCA
>JBAMYA010000004.1:8910487-8934269 GCA_037176975.1 Arrhamphus sclerolepis | reverse complement strand
TTACAGTATATGTAAATCTTCATTTCCACTGTTGCAGATGAGGTTGATTTTTTTTTTTTTTTTTTTTTTTTTTTTTTCCTGGAGCTCAAATGTCACATGTGTAAATGCAAGGACGGTGTGCCCTGTGTGTCAACCCACAGCCAAGCTAGACTCTACACTAATATGTTGTGTAATATCTGCTGTCTGGTCTTCTTGGAATATAGGATTGTTGACTTTCCATTTTTAAGTGTATAGTTTTCACAGTGCTGTGTACTGTTTTCATAGTAAACAGCAAGTGCCAGTTTGATGGCATGATTTCTCTGGTCTAAAAGGAAATAAACTGAATTGATTACTTTTTCCTCACCAGAAACGTAACTTTGACTCTGCTGAGTAATGTGCTAAATAAAATGAATGATGAACGCCTGTGTTTGTTTTTTCACTGATTGTCATCATAAATAATGCTGCTTGGCAAGAGATTCTGCCTTCTGTCTATATAAACGCAGACATCCGAAATTTCATCACTCAAAATAAACACAAATCTTGCATACGTTGCCATCAGCTCACTGCCGAAATAATCAATAATATCCAACTAAAGCAATTCTGCTTCATATTTTGCCTCTGTTAGTTGCCAGTTTTATGAAACCTGCTGACCCAGTTCTTGTTTTCCTTCAAATAACAACCACTCTCCCCCATTATCCCGGTCTTCCTCCCTCTCTCACCAACATTAATGATCCTACTGTCCCCCTCCAGTCTCATTGCTTCATACCCACATGCGTCCACCTCCCATTCACAGAGACTTTATGGGTCCAGGCTCGGATGTGTCCTTTTTGTCATTGGCCGTGATGACCTCCATGTTCCCCCTTGGCATAAGGTCAATTATTCACTGCGCGGGAACCACACCTGTGTCCCTCGTGAATCTCCCCGACAACCGGCGGCCAGAAAAAAATGAGTCCATTACCACAGTGGTGCCAGGTGATGGATTTCATGTTCACGAGTGGGGTGCAGGTAAAAAAACCTGAGCAAGCCACAGAAGGTGACCTTCACAGCTAAGGCATCTTTAGCCGCTGCGCTTTCAAACACACAAACTCCTGTGAGAGAATATCAAAGGAGTTGAGCACCGGTTTCCGTGTCAGACTTGTTTGTTTGTTGCGGGTTATTGTTGTACATGCTGTAAACCCCAAAGACCTTGAGCTGTGAATTTCTCTATAAGACACTCCCTGGTGGATTATAATGCCTGCGTAACAGCTATTAAACCAACAAAAACACAGTCCAGCGCTCCTTTGTGTAGAAGTTGAACTGTGATATAATAAAACATGTATCACTGAATCTTTGGCCAGTCAGTACTGTGTGAATTATGTCTGTTCCTTTTCAACTTTAACTCCACACTATGATTCATACTTGTAGAATAAAACTTTATGATCACCATAAAAGACTATTGTGAAGTGTAAAATTTGATTCTAAAGCTCAGGTCTGGTAGCAGTGAAGTATTGCCTTTCACAGCACATTCACACTACCCACTAGTGAGGTAGCATCTGCAATGCTCAAGGCGGGATGGCAGCCATGTAAGATAGCACCAAACCAAGCTGTTAGGCCTGCTGTCCCCTAATCCATTCCAGTGTGGCAGCACAGTCTGTGAACCCCATGCAAGCAGCACTTCAGGTCAACAAATATGGTCAATACATGCGGTCAGAACATGTGGTCAGGACAACAGTTGCACTGGACAATGACTAACAGACTCAGCGATAGGGTATTTGGAATGCATTTTATCTTTTTTTTTGTCTGCCTCGCTGCTTACTAGTCTGCAGTGACATGGCCTCATGTATGTTTGAAGCTTGATGTCCTTTTGTTTTTGATCACACATGGAGCATGTTGCCAGGCAACTTGGCTTCCTATAAGGGAGACAGGTGAGACATGTAGCGAGAGCAGGCAGGTTTTTGGATCAGTCTCCCCCCTCTATAACTTTGGACCATAGATGTGTCTGTCTTAATACCAGCATGTCAGCTGTCCTCAGCATGCAGAGGCACTGGAGTGTACAGCTCCAGTCTGCTGCTCCTCTTCCTCTCTTGTTTCTCGGTCGCCCCTGGGCCCTCCAACCACGGCAGACATGGCACAGGCAGAAGACAAACGCCACACGACTCAGGCTTGGTCACCCAGCTTTTGCTTTTGTTCAAAAACTAAACCAGTTATAGCTTTTGCTCAAAGATTGTCAATTTACTGTAAATAATCTTTTTTTTTTCTTCATATAAACACCAACATGTTGGAATAAATGTGGTATTTCATCAGTACATCCTACAGTTTCCTGAAGCTTTTTGTAGTGTGTTGGGTTGAAATACTATTTGTTCTATCAACGTGTCAGTTTTGAGGTTGCTATGGAAATGAGACCACCGAGTAATGAACTACACTTAGTGGGGTTAAGCAACATAACTGTGAAACATTTAATAGTATGCTTAGTGTTTTATGGGAACTTTTACTGCCCATCTGCCACAGTCACAGCTGCAAGTGCTTATATTTACTCAGTTGTATGAGACTCCTATAGAAGTATGATTAGATTTCTCGGTTTATGTAACTGAATATTTGCTCCTCTTCTTTATTTAATCACTATGAAGATGTGAAACAGAAATAATAAGGTGCATACACCAACAGTCTAAATTAACATTTTCATCCCCTCGTACAATCTGACAAAAACAGGCAGAAGACCGGTTAATGAATGCTTTCACACATCATTACAAAAATCTCTTTATCCTCTAATCTTGTCATAGCTAATGGTGTCTAACTTGAGTATGTTACGTACGACTAATAGGGGGTGCCAGTGATTGTGACAATATGCATGTGGAGCATACTGTAACTCAATGTGTGTCATTAATCAAAAAGACCAAAGTCATGTGACTGGGATTCATTTTGAGAAACAGAAAGACAGAGAGAGAGGTTAAAGTTCAAGAAATACTTAACAGTGCAATATGTTAAACTTATCACAAAATAACTTTTTCTTTCATTAGAATACATCATGACTGCATTTAGTACTCCAAATTTTGTAGCATGAAATACTTCACACAAGCGACATCACAGCAAATCTTTAAGTGACAAAAGCAAGCCAATAAAACAAATAAGTAAAAATCCTAATATGGGCTGTATTTTATTTTCTCATTGCAGAGTCACTACTCGTCCAATGACTGATCCATTGTTGGTTTTATTTCATTTTTGTTTTATTTATTATTATCGCTTATGAACTGCACATAAGTCTGCAGGACCGTTCATTAAAGGGTATATCAGAGCAGAGTCTCGTCTGTGGTGGGCTTCAGATATTTTTACTTCTTCAGTCTGGTGTTACAGAAACATACATGTGACACAGTTGTTAGATCAACTGTAAAAGCAGATTATAAGTTAGAATGGTAAAAGATTTTTTTTTTCCTTTTTTTGTGACACATAGCTTTGCAAGGTTAGAATTTCATCAGTTCCAGACAGAGGAGGAAGGAGGAGGGGGGAAAAAAACTGAAGGTTCACTGACTAGTGGTGGGTAAAATAGCACCGCCCGAAGGCACAGAGATGAATTATGGATCTAAATCAAAAAGACAAAGCATGTCCCCACACAAAGCCTCAGCACACCCACTTACTGATTATTATGAGCTCAAACAGCTGTCTACCCATTTATTTAGTGCCAAAATACACAGGATATTGTCCGAATTTATGATATTTTGTTTCTTTTTTTTCCTGCAGTTGTTGTTATTGATCCTTAACAACAATAATGAAAATATCTTCTTTTGTTTTTATTTGGTAGTGATCAGATTTAAGTTGAATCCTCTGGATGTTGGTACTGGGGTCTCACCTTTTATTTATATTTGGATCACAGATCGGTCCTGTAAGCCTTCTCCCTGAGCCCTGATGATGAACTTACGTGTTACGACATTTAAACAGGCTGCTCCGGACAGCTTTTCATAACTCACAAAGGTTATTCGCAGGCAGCAGATATAAATAAATGTCAGCAACGCTGGTGAGGCTTTGCTAAAATAGAGCAGATATGATGCTTCCTGGTGATATTTACACAGCTTAGACTGAAGGACTCAGTAATTCTTGTCCACCAATTGAACTGATACCAAACACAAACCCCCTCAAATGTCAATCAAGATGAGTGTTTTTAACCATAAGTCATAAAAATACTCTTTGATTCTTTTTTTTTTGCAAAGCCTCAATTAAAGCAGCTAATTATGAAAACAACAGTATTATACTTCATTTATTTAGTAAGTAAAGGTGATGACAATCAGCAGGTTTAATTCAAAGGAAAAGAGTCTATGAATGAATGATTTTCTTATCGTGTTTGTGGAAGATTATTGTCGCAAAAACTCCAAATGAAATGAACACTCCAAATGAAGGAGGTTCAAGAACACCGATAATCCTAATTGTATGTCCAAAAAACAAAAAGGCCACTACTTCTTAAAAGGACATTGCAGTATATGTGATTTACTAAAGATTATGTGGACAAGCCAGAAGGCTTGTGGAAAATGTTTTATGTATGAATGAGATGAAAATAGAACTTTTTGCATTAAATCATAAGTGTGTAGAGAAAGGAGAGTGCATTCCATAAGAACCTCATCCCATCTGTGAAGGAGCCACGTTTGGCAGCTATAACAGCTGAACTCACTTGTGGGATTCTTTCTACAGTGGAAATCAAATATTCTTCCTAACTCTGTTGCAGAAGTTCCCATAAATGTGAGGCACTTGTAGGCTGCTTTGTTGTCTGAAAAAGGCATTTTTGTATGATAATGAAATGTAGATTTTTTTTTTTGAGTAACCCTACCTTTTTTTGTTGTTCCCTGGAGGCTCTGGGAGTTACCTATATACCACTTTGAGCATTGCACTTGAACATTAAAATGTTTTTTTTTAATGTAAGAAATGAGGTGTTCTTGAACAGCAGCAGTTCATCTCAAGGAACCCACCCACATCCCAGTTAGTCTGAAGACAATGACAGAGGTTTTGATAGCAAAGGTTCACTCATACTCAGCGATATTCAGTGAGTCGGTCATGAGCAAGTCATTTTCATCCATAGGTAAATGACAAATTCTAATGTTTCTGTCTCATTTAATCTATTGCATTTCATCTACTTTGAAGCACTACTGTCTAATCTAAATTGTATAATAAACTAATGGTTAATGATGCAAAATAAATGATAAATACAAATTAGCCAAATATTTCATTTCAACCGCTCATCTGCATTTTCCATCTTACTGACATGGGTTGTAGACCAAAACGCATCTCAGCCTACTGTCATTAATCCAGGGAGAACCTGAGGCATGTCTCTGCAAGAGGTTCACACCAGAACTCAAATGAGGGATAACAGGAGAGAAAAGGAGGAGAGAACAGAGGAGGGCCAATTTATGTGTTAGCCCAGCAGCAGGACAGCTAGGCACTTAATTCTGTGGAAGCGCATCATTATATGCACCATTTACCAGATGCCTATTTAACATGCAATAATTAGATCATTCAGAGAAAAAAGGAAAAAGCTAAGACGTGGGCTACTTAAATAGGGTCCCTTGCCATAACATTTGCAACCCCCTACAGGGTCACTTGTCAAAACTGCTTGAGAGATTAATTCTTTGGAGTGTTGAGGAGAAAAAGAAATTTATAGGCAGGTTCCTTTTCTCTTTGTTCTTTTCTTAACAATATTAATACATAAAGTCAAGCTCATGGCAAACTGTTATAATAAAAAAAAATATATATATAGACTTGCTGTTATTTTAAAATGAATGAATGAGTGTATAAATACTGGATGTAAACTAAATATCTTATGCTTGTTAGTTATAATATAATGAATAATGAAGATTGAATTTCTTTTTTAGTGATAATTAAAGGCACAGGCAGTGGTATGGTTCTCAACGTGCTCGTTTTTCTGTGTGATTCATTTAACATGATTTGTTTTGTAGAGTGGGCATGATATTTTAATACTGTCAAACAGATTTCATAATTACATTTTAAACCTTTACATGGAACCTTTCAACTCGCTCAAATGGATTGCATATGGACTTGTCATGACATTTTTCTTCACTTCTGTTTCATTGCACTGTATAAATTACTATAGCCGAACTGTATTAAATGGCTTTAATAGTGCTAAGCAGACAAAATCCCTCTTTATTGAACTCAGTGGCTTCTATTTGGATTTTGTTAATACTGCCCATCCATTTCAGGTAGAAAATCATTTTAATTCGCTCACAAACGACTTTCCCCAGTTTACTGCAGACACAGCTACTCATCCCATTCTCTCAACCGGGAAGCAGGTAATAAGCTGAGGACTGCGCCGGGGTGGATGCAGTGGCTGTTGTGTGATAGGCCAAAACCTGCACACTCTGTCAGTCGTGAGAAGCAGATGTTGAAGCCGTTGCCTTTCCTGGCGCTGTTATGGAGGCTCTAATGGAGTAATTTATGGAAGAGATAAAGTGAAATAGGTCATCAACGGCTTTCAGCCCCTTCACTCTGTGTGCACGTATGAGTGTGTGTGTGGTCTCTTCTCACTTCAGCCAAGGGCAGCCACAGGAGCAGTGGTGCACCCCCTGGGCCCCGGAGGAGGTGACTGGTACCTGAGGAGTTAAATGGCCTGACGAGGATACGGTGCACCACGCCTGTATTGTGTAAACCTCTGGCAGCATCATAAGGATAAGTCAAAGCTTTGCCTCTGTAAGCTGCAGCTGTATGTCTGCGCATAAAGGAAATTAAACCAGTTTGATTATTTACCTGAAGCTGAATTGTAACTGAGACTTATTATTGTCACACTGTAATCAGAAAGGTCAGACAGCTCGGTTACTAACCCAAACTAGGGTCAATTTTCGCTTCAGGTGACCTTCTACGTGACTTCTTTGCATAGAAATTAAAGGTGTTTTTGTGAGCAAAGCAGCAATTGCTGTCCTAACTGTCAGTGTCAACCTAAAATGATATACTCACTTAATAATACAAAGAGCTTTTATATGACTGTGTCACTGGGATTGGCATGATTTAATTGGTTAGCAAGACCATTTTGCTTCGCAGATAAAATGAAACTACCTTCAATATGATTTATAGATGCAATTTTGCGGGACAATCTTTAGCTCATATTTGAAGCGTGCAACACTTGTGCGAGCATGTGTCTACAAGTAAAAATGTAATAAATATTGGTATTAATTTTGAAACCTGTTGTAATGTGCATACTTCTTGAATGTCTTTTTGATCTAGTAGAAACTGATTGAAGCTCAGCATGTTCAGACTCAACAGGCATTTCTAAATGTCATAATTTTCTGCCAAAATGACTTCCCTGTTTTGCTGTAGCTTCGTCCTGTTGGTCTCAATCCATGTCAGTAAACAGATATCACACTGCTTCCTAATAATATCACCAACTAAAAACAGATGTAATCACAATACGAGGCAGATCAGTCTGTTATTAACACTTCTTGAGGGGAAAGATTTCACAGAAATGCATGAGATCACCATAATCTTGTAAATAAGTGAAGAGGGGGGGAAAGTAAAACATCTGTTGAGGGCTGAAAAACACACAAGCATACAGGCATATACTCCGTCAAATGCAGAATGTCATGTCAAAGAATAATATTTTCAAAAAGCAGTATACCAGCATTGTGCTGTAATGAGAAGCTAATGCAGAAGAGAACAAAACCCCCGAGGCTGCAACTGACACTTCTTATGTGATCCAGTAAAGTTCAGAGGAGCCCGATTAGGTCCCTGATCAAAGGGGAGGAAATTGACCAAAATGTCTGTGAGGCAGGGGGCATTCATCATCTGAAAATAAAATATATTGTCTCCATATGGCTGTAATACTTTATAGTTATAAGAGAGGGGCTCCAGTGTTGAAAAAGTCTGGTTTATGGTAATACGGCTGCAACAACCGGGCTGGAAGACCAGAGGAGTGAATAACATTTAACCTTTCTATGAATCCAATTATTTTTAAAAGACAGTCACAATATTCTTTGATAGCCACCACAATGACTTTTAGTAATGTTCTGACTTGCAGAGTCTTCGCAAAGTGAAACCAATTTCAAGCAATGTGAACAGAGTCTATAGAGAATTTATTATGTGGGCATTAGATACCAAATAACAGAATTTACACAAATATGCTGGTCTTGTATGTACTGTGACAGTGTAGTTTGAGCAGGGGTCCCATTACTTAAATGAGTGCTATTAGTGTCTCTGAGGAGACTGCTGTTTTTACCAAACTCTCAAACCTTCTCATGGATTCAGAAAAATCTTTTGTTGTGCTACCCCTCTATTGCCCTCCAGTTTCTGACTGATTTACATACAAATTGATCTTGAGGTAAATCAGATGTCACTTTTCTCCGGGTCACGGAGAACATGCTGAGATAATGAAATCAGGGTCCGCTGAGTGCTACACTTGCACAAGCTACCAGATGGGTCTCTGCTTTAATGCAATGCCTCAGTTTCTGTATGGTTGCACAGACGTGCTGGTGTGAATTCACACGAGTGCATGTGTGTTTGTTTATGCAGAATCAACTAACATCATCTATTTATTTAGCCAATAAAAAAGTAAATGTACTTGCTCATGTGTGATCATTTTTTTGACAGCTCCGTATAGAATACATGTCTCCCCTGTGACCTTGAAGATTGCAGATTGCTCTGAACTGCTTGGCTAAGAAATCTTTTTATATATTTTATTTGATACATGTATTATTGTGGACTTATTTGATACGTGTATATGTATATATATATATGCATATATGAACCGTTTCTACAAAAGTTGTGTTTCTGGTCTCGCAGAGTGTTCTGAATTATCTAGTGTGTGTTCAGCAGATTATAGGCTTTCATTAATAATCAGTTGACAGACTGTCTTTATGTGGTACCCCATGTTAGACTGTCAAACTAATGTGCAGCCAGATTTATCTGTACAGCAGTTCTTCTTCCCAAGATGGATTTGAGTCCACATTTTAATGCCAGGAGTGAACACGTGCTAAGCGGTGGGATTTTGCAAGACACATGTAAGCAAGGTCTGATAGAGGTATCGGAGGTATAAGTGGATTAAGTTCTTGGAACTCTAAAAACCTCTCTTCCATAAGATACTTACCTCATTTGCCGCTTTTATGATAATTGTGGAGAAAACTGTGGCTGCGACATATTAGTCCAAACCCTTCGTGGTGATCTGGTAGCTGTGAATGGGGTATCACATGATTTTTATATTTATCAAACCTAAAACCACTCAGTGACCCATCATTTTCTCTGAACTGGGACACTGTCGTCTAAGAATTTTGTTTTATCTGTGCTGTTTGCTGGTAGATTGATAGCTTGTAAAGTTTGTTATATCAGACCAGTTAATCACTCCCTAAATGGGGTCTTCCACGCTTTCCCCCTCAACAAATGAATGACACATAATCCGTCTTCTAAAGGGATGGATCAGTGTTAGCTAGACAAGGGCCTGATGGACTATCTCATTGGACAACGTATTATGTGACATGTCTCTGTTCAAATGACTACATACTTTGCACAAGGGCTGGGAGATATGACCTCAAATCAATATCACAATTAATTGAACACGTTACCTTGATTACAAGTAATGAGTAATTATTTTAGTATTAAGTTTTGCTTCAGTGAAAGAAAGCACACATGCACACTTTTAACTATATGTGGTCATGAAATTAATATTTCAAAGAAGAGAAATAATTGAAGTAAGATTACATCGATTATTGGCTCTGAATGTCGGTTTCAAGTCATTTTCAGTTCACTGCCCACCCCTACTTTGTTCCACGTGCAATTGTGGAATAAGGGGAGATCGCCAGCCATGCTTTTTATCCAGATTTCAAAATCCAGGTCTGTCAAACCGAACCGATGGATCTTGGTTGTTTTGGTATCCAAAGCTCATAAATACAAAGCTGATCAGCATCTAGATTTAAGATTTAGCCTGCGATAGACGTGTGACTCTACCAGCTTGCAAGCTTTCAATCCATGGTCTCTATGAAATAATTGAGTCGTGAGAAAAAAGAAAGACTAGAACTAGTTCACCATGAAAAATTCGGCAATCCCAAGCAAGTTTCAAGTCTTTGATAGTCACACGGCACCTTTGTCAAACTGCATGAAAAGCATGAGTTGCTGTCTGGAGGGCAAAAGACACAGAATAAAATGGAATGTTTCAAACAAAAATTTGATAATTGAATAAAACATACTCAAATAGGGTTGTTTTATTCCATCTTGCAATTTTTCTTTTCTTTTCTTTTCTTTTTCTTGTAATACTTATTTTTGTGTCCTTCAGAGGTAAAAGCAATTACAGCTACAGCTGACAGTCAAATGAAGATTTGAAATAAATGCTGGAGACTCTACAGACCTTCTGTGGTGTAATTCTTCTCCTTCACATCATAAATACAAAGAGAAGAAAAAGAGGAATGATGTGAAGCCTCGAAATCATCAGTCAGACTGACAGCCTTGAAATGGAACAATACCAGAGTCTCCTCCCCTCCTGCTCAGCAGACTGTTTAAGCAATTTTTAAGTAACTCTTGCAGTCATGAGACTGCTTGACTGCTTCTTAACCTGTACCAACCACGTACATGTGAACATTTACCATTTATGGGTCATTTCAGATCAAAACACTGGCCAGTTACATTCATTTAGGAGCACAATTAACATATAATGTTGAAGTAAAAATACAAAGCATTATATAAACATTTTTATTTAGTATTGTTTAGCTTTAATGTCATGGACTCAAAAAAAAAGCAAGCCTATTCTGCTGTCAGATGATCATGGAATTTTCTGCAGTTGAGGAAGTGCGTATGTCTTCATCCATCATATAATACTGTCATAAAAGGATGGAAGAGCACATAATGAAGCAGTAGTTTATTTTACTCTCAGTAGGCAGTGGGGGCAGTCTGTGGATAGTTTCTCTGCTACCAGGCAAATAAATCAAAGGAACAATAACAAAAATGACCAAAGACCTCTCAGGGACCAGCCTGAACTACTAAGTGTGATAAAGGTGAGGCCTGACGAGCTCTGAGCCAATGGCAGAGCAACCTTGGCGTAATAAATTTAACACAAATTACTTGCTTTAATTGGGTTCATGATCTGTGGACTGGAGTGTCAGGAGCCTCCAGTAAAAAGGGGCTGACAAATGAGACACACACGTTTCCAGCAGCAGTTAATGCTGTTATAAAGACAGAAAAAAGCACTGGAGAAGTCTGCGTAAAGAGTTTGTGCCAGGTTTTGTATCACCTGGTCCGGGCAAGATTTACAAGGATTACTCTCTTCTATGCAGAAGAACTGTGGAGCAAAGAAAAGGCCGTAAATTAGTCTAAAAGAATTTGCAACTGTTTTTATTTATTTTTTTCCCATTGTAAGCATCTTGCCACATTTTGTCAATGTTATTGAATCACAACTTGAAATAAAATTTGTATTGATGTTTTGGGGTTCATTGCTTACAACATAGAAGAATCAGCTATAGATCTTTGTGAAAGCCCAGTAGTGCAATTAGGAGCTGATGTAGTCTTGAATTACGGCCTGATTTCCGTAGCCATCTACATTTTTAGTTTAGTGCTACATTTGTTTCTTCCAGCTTTAGGGGTGCTAACAGCTGGCTCCTCTGCAGTTTTGTTGACTTCTGGAAATTATTTAGAGTGACAGTGATTTTATTTTGTGCGTTGGGGCCATGACTGAAACAGTAACAAGCAACGGGAAGCAGGGGGAGCACGCCTCACTCCGTCTGAGTTATGGAGTACCCCTTTCAGACGGAGGCCACTTTACACTTGGCACACACGAAAAGTTAAAGTGGGCACGGCTCACAGCACAGTGGCCCCACCTAGTGTGATTCACCGAAATGTGTTGAGTTTGAAACACAGAAGAGGGTTTAGTCTTTTGATCGGATGGTGCGGTAACTTAAATATAATGACGTAGTAATTGTACAACATAACAGAGAAACAAATGAGCACAAAAAAATCCATCTAAGCATTTATTCAGATGTGCAAAAAATGTGTAAGAAGACATGGCAGGAAACTAGCGTGAAAGCAAAATAAAGGAACTGCTGGCTGCTTCAGGCGAGGAAGAAATTTCTCTGCAGAATTGTGACACCGTTGCAGTCATCTGTAATAGAACACTTCACAAAAGAGGCATCTACAGAAGCACATCACAAGTAATCAATAAACTGTAATCACTTTTTTCTTTTGAAATCAGGACATTAGTTATCATCATTGAAGTTGTAAGATAGTTTCATCTAAGACAACAGCCATCGTGAAGTTAACAGCTGATGCAGGAAGAGCTGCTGATCTGTGGGACGTGCACCATGGAAGTGGATCAGTCAGTTGAGGCTGCTGACTCTTAGGATGGACTCACAGTAATCCAGTTGTACCATGCTATGCCCAGCAATGATTTACCCTCTTGCCCAGCATTCCCACACTCTCATTTCTCCAGAGTCAGCCATGCTTTAGGGGTCAGATCTCATGAAATAGTTCTCCCATTCAAGGCATTTCTAAAAGTAGAGAACAAACGTAACCAATTACAACACAGCTGGGGCAGGCTTTATGCAATGACTCACACAGGTGTGTTGAAGAGCCACAGTGTAAAAAAAAATTAAGATGTAGTATGTAAATCAAGTGGCATCCAGAGGGAGTTTCTTTTGTGCCCTCTGGAAAAATCAAGAGGAGCTAGACTAATTCTTTGTATTGAAGAGAAAAGCAATTAGTCTGGCTGGCTAGCAACAAAGCCAGACCAGGGCAAGACAAGGACCAGGGCAGGGGCAAAGAAAACTGTTCTTACGTAGTACAGGCCAGCAAGGAGGAAAGGAAAGAGAAGACAATATGTCAGGGCAAGGGCTGGCGACAATCAGGTGGAAATGATCAGGACAGATGGAGCCTGGGTAGATCAGAAAAAAATCAGATAAAGATAACAGCAACAGAAGAGGACAATCTATCTGTCAAATACAAATGTCCATTAGTACATTTGGACAGTGGTGTTTTTTTGTTGTTTTTTTAAATTGAGCCAGGTATCATAAATATTACAAGATATAATCATATTATGTGCATATGTCCTGTGTTGCAGCAACAAAAAAAAAAAAGAAAAACACACCGCTTTTGTTGATGATTAATTGTAGGCTCTTGATTATCTACAGAGCTTCTTTGTTGCTCCTCTCTAATTTGTGCTGTTTCTGACTCTAGGTTGCACAGTCATTATTGAAATTAGCTGCTTTCACCTTCAAATGTAGATCAGTGCTGTTTAAAGATGTCACCGACAGTTCTGGACACTCCCCTCTCTACCCTATGATTTGTGACCACATTGCAGTTGAGTTTCATGAATTGAATTTTATGCTTTTAGCTTCAATAGCATAACCTTTTCTGTGCATGTGTATGAACTGTCTTTCATAATGTGGTAATGCTGATTTGACCCCTATTAACACCCAC
This sequence comes from Arrhamphus sclerolepis, assembly GCA_037176975.1. Taxonomy (NCBI): domain Eukaryota; kingdom Metazoa; phylum Chordata; class Actinopteri; order Beloniformes; family Hemiramphidae; genus Arrhamphus; species Arrhamphus sclerolepis. The sequence continues at coordinate 8,920,934 of JBAMYA010000004.1, read as the reverse complement.
TCAAACGTACACGCTGCAAGCGTGGTCAGCGTTGGTCTCCATAGACTTTGAATGGGGTGATGTCAGGAATAGCCGAAATGAATTGTGGCTTCCATGGCGCTGCTTCCATCGAATTTTCAACTTTTCCCACTCAAACCTGCATTTGCCAAACAAATCGCAGCTACACAGCTAGAGCTTGCCAATGAAATCATACACGGGGGTAGAAGTGATTCATAGTAACTTGGCACCAGCCAGCGGGGTCACAACGCATCTGCAGTACTGATGGGACGGCACAGAGGTGGCGTGCGGTTCTCTAAACCTTGACAAATTCCACCGTGTGTCCCCACTCCATTTTTTCTTTCACTATTTATGATAGACAATAAAGTGATAATAAAATATGTCTCCTGGCTTCTTTTTTCTGCATGCCCTTTTTACCATTTTCTTTGGATGAGCAGTTCCCCTTGTCTGTTTATACTCACTATCATATTTAAATTGGTCAACTTGAGGGAGGAGATAGGGCGGATAGGGCATGCACATTCAATTTCACGATGACTGTGTAGTACTGAGAGAATGTGCATGGATTCACGTATATGCATGCTTTAGTACAACTGGATTTTTCTTTTGCCTAGGCAGATTTCAGTGCAAAGATTTAGAATAAAATCCATAAAATAGATTAAAGGATGAGTGGTAGCCATAGCTAAGTCATGTCTTCCTCTTCCTCTTCCAAATATGTCTCCACCACATGTGATTACCAGCTACAGTTCTTTTGAAAGCATGACACTCTGCCTCTCTGATCCTCTCAAAAATAGCTCAAAAAGTGCTCCCTTTGTCATTTTGTATCTTCGTCCAGACCCCTATTTTTTTCTGGCAGATTTTTCTGATCTTGTTTTTTATGTGGTTTGCTACTGACAAGGTTATCAGTGTGTTGTGCTTTAATATTTATGTTGACATTGAAAGTGACAGTCTCAACACTTCTTTTAGTTCCATATTGAATTCAAATGGGTTTTATCAAAAGATGAAAAACCCTTCCCACTGCCACAACCACACACTTGATCTTGTCTTAACATATGGCAGTGGACTAGAAGAACTAGTGATAATTTCTCATAACCCTTTGATGTCTGATCACATTTGCTATAAAAATCAACAACCATATAGATTCTTGTGCAAAAACCTTTTACTGCAAGACTCTATCAGAAATTCCTGTAAACAGGAACTGGTGTCTTCAAAATTTCCAACATCTCCATGAGTTAGCATTGCTCAGGGCTGCTCATCAAACCACACACAGTTGGACTGCTTTGTTGACAGCACTGTAGCCTCTCTGTGTTCAGGCTCGATAGCGCAGCTCCATATAAGAAGAAGGTTATAACTCTTATTAAATTCACCTCGTGGTATAACCTGTATCTTAGATCCCTGAAACAAACTTGGAAACTGGAAAAGAAGTGGCGTTGTGTCAAATCTGTTATTCAACATGGAAGTACCGTTTTAATTAATACCACAAAAAAAGAGCCTTACTCAGTGCCGGAACTATAATTTACTTATAATTCACAGAGAAGCATAAGAAGAAGCCAAGGTTCCTTTTCACCACTGTAGTCAGGCTAATAAAGAGCCATGTTGAACTATGTATTCCCTTTTACAATAACTTTATGAATTAGTTACAAACAAAATTGTGTCAATCAGAGGAAACTTTAATGTGTTTCTTCCTACGGATGGCATGTTTTTAGATAACGACGAATACCCTGTTTTAAATTCATATTTGTATTCATTTATGCTTATTGATCTTCCTGAGTTAATGTCAGTAATTACATTCTGTAGAACATCAGCCTGTATGTTCAGCCCCATCCCAACTGGACTGATAAAGATATTCTACCCTTTATTATCTTCTCTCTGCTTGACCAGATAATTATTTCATTATCATATATGTACCATAGTTTGCTGTTATGGACCCACTTCTCAAAATGTATAGTCTTGATCCCAATGATTTAGCCAGTTAAAGATCTATTTCTAACATTTCGTTAATGTCCAAAATCCTTGATAATGTTGTCTAAAACATCCATCCATCCATCCATCCATTATCTATACCCGCTATTTCCTGTACAGGGTCTGCTGGAGCCTATCCCAGCTCTCTCTGGATGAAAGGCAGGGGTCCACCCTGGACAGGTCGCCTGTCCATTGCAGTGTCTAAAACAGACAATTGCATATATGCAAAGCAACAGTTTTCATGACAAATTTCAATCTGGTTTAAGAATTCATCATAATACTGAAACTGCTTTGATCAAAATTACAAATCACCCCCATCCATCCATCCAAATGGTGTTTTTTGTTGTTGTTTTTTTCCTCCATGCTTGTGCTGTTGGACCTCAGTGTTGCTTTTGACACCACTGACCACAATATTTTATTAAACATTTTACTGGGATCGAGGGCTCTATTTTGGGCTGGTTTAAGACATATTTATTGGACAGAGTTCAGTTTGTCCATGTAAATGTCATTTCATCTATGCACTGGACCAATTTTATTCACCCTGAACATGCTTTCTTTAGGTATCATCATTAGAAATCATGACATTAACTTCCACTGTTATGCTGACAACATCCAACTCAATTTCTCTATGAGGCCCCATCGCACTAACACTGCTGAAGCTACAGGATTCTTGCAGAGATATAAAAGTGTGGATGACCCCATTTTCTGCTCCTAAATTCTAGAAAAACTGCAGTCAGAATTTTTAGTGCTGAGCACTTTAGAAATTCAATACACAATGATTTAATCTATCTTGATGGCATCATCTCTGCTTTCAGCAGCCCTGTGAGAAACTTTGAAGTCATCTTTGACCAGAATTTGTCATTTAAACCATATACCTCTCAAACAGGTCTCCAGAGTGACTTTCTTCAAGTTGTGTAATATTTCAAAAATGAGGAACATCCTTTCCCAGTCTGATGCAGAAAAACTCACAGATGCATTTGTCACATCGAGGCTGTCATCTGTTGCCGTCTTATGTTTTGTTTTATTCCACAAATAAATTGGTGCAACTTTTGAGTTGCACTTGTGTTTGAAAGGTGTTATATAAGTAAGACTGAAGTTGAAGTTGAAATAGTAGTGCGCAGAATTGTCTTTCAGAGGATAAATACACACAGTCATACCTGAGTCGTGATGTATTCCTTCATACTGGTTCACAGGTGTCACATTTAAACACAAAGGTTCCCTTTAGGTATCAACAATCAGAGTAAAGGATAGTCCTATAGAAATCAATCAGTGTCTGAAATGGATGCTGGAAAATCATTATTTACTGCTTTTGATATACCTGTAAGACTCGTAAACCATGGCAACCTAAAAACCAGAGATGTATTTTGTTGCAGTTGGAACAAGGGTGCTATGCACCATGTAAAAGTCTAGAAAAATTACAAAGTCCATCCATCCATCCATCCATTATCTATACCCGCTGTGTCCTGTACAGGGTCACAGGGGTCTGCTGGAGCCTATCCCAGCTCACTTCGGGCGAAAGGCAGGGGTACACCCTGGACAGGTCGCCAGTCCATCGCAGAGCAATAGAAATGTGATAACTTTTTCACAACTTTTTCATTAAAAAAAAACAACAAACAAATAAATCAGCATCATTCCTAATCATATATGTCAAATATTGTTTTTTTTTTTTTTTTTTATTTCCAAACCTTAAAATGTCATGTTTTTGGTCATGATGTAACTCCATTTTATGGTCTGAAAAACACAACAAATTATTATTGACTATTTGTTTTCTATATACTTCATGTAAACTGGATTTAAAAAGAAAAAAAGATTATTGCAGCCTGGTATATGTGAAATATATATGCATTATTATTCACTATATCATTGATATTATGCACAGAAAAAGGATGAATTATGCTCGATAGTAAAAGCCAAAAACAAAAAAATGGGCTTGGGTTCATCAAAGTTAACAGATATGTTATATTTTTTAACACATTTTTATACATAAGAATGTATATATGAACGTATCAATGTGATTATTGTTTTTGTTTTTTTGCAGTACAATAAAAGTCACTGTCAGATCAATCACATTGAGGAAAACACGGCTGCAGTTCGCAGCTCCGCCTGCAGGGGTCGCGGCGCAGCCTTCCAGGTGGCCGTGACGTCACTGGGCTGGAGGTGTCTTTCCCAGGAGCTTCTGCCGGCTCGTCAGTTGAAGGAGATCCGGAGAGGAGGAGAGCGGGGTCGGATACCAGTCGTTGTGAACTATGGCTGCGTTCATCGCCTCTTGGATGAAAATCTCAGCGAACATTTAGAAGGTATAGACTTTTATTTATTTATTTATGTTAGAAATCCTGGGAGAAGGGCAGGGTGTCATTTTAATGGTTGCCTTGTGTGGTTATTATTTTAGTCTCTTTAAATGTTGAATTTGTCTGTTAAAAATCGTCATTTAGAGCTCAAGTTTGCCCTCTTCGCCGTCATGATAAAAACATTCAGACAGGGGTGTCATGTAGGAGCTGAGGGGAAAATAAAGCGGCTCATTCCAGTCTTTACATGTTATATAAAGTCCAAATCATCTGCTCAGAAACATGACAGTGCGTTTTCCCTCTGCCTGTCAGTGGCTGCTGCTGCTGCTTCACTGCAAATGACATTACTAACGACATCTCAGGTTTAAGTAAATCAGTGTCCTCCTGCACGGATGCAGTGGCTGCGGGCTGTCCAAATGCAGCTGTTTGATGGACATCTGGATGTCAACAACAACCGGATTAGAGCTGCTGCAGCAGAGACAGGCAGCACTGGAGCTCAGGATACATATTGCATGCTCTGCATTGAAATCAATCTGCCTCAGGAAAAGCCTTTCAGCTTTAACCGTCTTAAGAAGATTAGGCTGAGCAAATAAGGAACTAAAGCAGTCTTCAGACGCCTAATTAGCAGTCGTTTGGCTCTGTGATGTTTGTATTGAAACACTCAATCTGGTTATTATTTTGTATAAACTAAGCTGGAGAGAGTAGAAGTGGCTCCAGTTCAGGTTTTAATAAACAGGGGAACAGTTGTTTGGCAGTAATGTGACTAAATCACTACAGGAACTTCCTTGTAGGTGGAATGAAGCTGCATCAGATACTTTAATGAGAGCCTCCAGCGGGACTCCCTACTATCTTGTTGTCCGTAAATGCCCTGCATTCCTCAGCTCTAGCTGTGAAGTAGCTGTGAGATTGAGAACAGGCGTTGTTTCTTTCTTTTTCTTTTTTTTTCAGACACCCATTGTCTTCTAATTAAATGTTAACAACACCTGTGTGTGTGTTTTGATAAGGTCTCCAGATCCTGTTTGCTCCTGAGGACGGTGAGGGGCAAATGCCAGTCTTCTGAAAAGGGATTAAATCGGGAATCTGTCACCTCGCCTCGGTAGGTGTGAATTGCTGGCTGGAATCATGGGGAACCAGTTGACCGATATCGCTCCCAACACGTCGTTCCTGCCAGGCTTCCAGTGTCTGCACGTGGTGGTGATTGGCCTCGACTCGGCCGGCAAAACGTCTCTGCTCTACAGGCTCAAGCTGAAGGAGTTTGTGAAAACGATCCCCACCAAGGGCTTCAACACGGAGAAGATCAAAGTGACTGTCGGTGGGTCCCGTGCCATAAACTTCCAGGTGTGGGACGTGGGCGGGCAGGAGAAGCTGCGCCCGCTCTGGAAGTCCTACACCCGGCGGACGGACGGGATAGTGTTTGTGGTGGACTCCACCGAGCTGGAGCGGATGGAAGAGGCCAAGGTGGAGCTGCACAAGATCACCCGCACCTCAGAGAACCAGGGCATCCCCGTGCTCATCCTGGCCAACAAGCAGGACCTGGACTCTGCACTGTCCATCAGCGAGGTGGAGAAGCTGCTCTCCGTCCACGAACTGGCCATGTACACGCTGTATCACGTGCAGAGCTGCAGCGCCGTGGACGGTCAGGGACTGCAGTCGGGCCTGGAAAAACTGTACGAAATGATCCTGAAGAGGAAGAAGAAGGTGAAGCACAGCCGGAACAGAAAGAGATGAACTCTTGGCTATCACTGTGGACGTAACCCGAGGACATCTAACCAGCGTTGAGGACTTCTTCTGGCTTAATGGTCCTTCTTAATGGGAGCGCTGATCGTGCCAACAGAAATACAATTACACGCGGCCTTTGGGTCAGCAGAAATGGATTTGCTCATAACACTGAAGTAGTATTGACATTCTTTGTGGCGCAGCTGCTCTCTGAATGCTTAATTTATAGATTTAAAGGAAATCTCGATAGCAGTTAGACTTCACTAAGTGCTTTTCTACACTTGATTTAAAGAAGATTTCTAACGAGACATTTAGAAAGTGATATACAAACTCATTTATACCCACTTGGCAGGAAAATAGATTTAAAGATATCCTTATATTCTATCACAGGCTTGCACAGATTCTGCCCCACTGAATGGCTGTTTTTGTTCCTCCATGTTCCCCAAAATATTTCTTGTGTTTATGCCTGAGGGGGATTTTTTTTTCCTTCTTCCATTTTTGTAAATGAAATTAAATGAAGCAGTGTCCAGGAGTCAGACAAGCACCTATGATGTTCAACTTCATTGCCATGGAAACGCAATCCATGGAGCATTCCTGTCTTAGCTACAGATGTTAAGTATCAGTTGATTATAGTGTTTATAAAAGTTGTACATTTTTGTAAATCTGGCGACTTAATAAATCTAAGTACTGTACAGAGAATGCATCTTCCATCTTTGTATCTTTGAGGTAATCCAGCTGAATAATTCACCCTTTAGGCGTCGTTCCGGGTGAAGACGTTTAGCAAGTTTTGGGCTTTACGGAAAACTGACGTTAGCATGCATATGAAGGGGCTCGTTTGGCTTCCCAGCTCTCTGTTGTTCGGGTTAATCTTGTGTTTTCTGGCCCGTGACTCGACTGTTTCGCTCCACCATCGGTGTTCTCCTTATCGACTGAGCGGCCTGCCGGGCACCGAGCGGCAGAACGCGTAGAGGCGAAATGAAACCGGCATTTCCAGATGAATAGGATGGTTTTTCTGTGCTGTTTCCTAAGCTTGTTTACTTTCATGCCAATTGGAAAACAGAGCGATTATCACAGAAGAGAAGTGTTTGTATGACCAGGAAAAAAAAAAAAAAGATGATAATCCCAATTTCCTGAGTTGTGACGCTCATTCCTGTTTATGGCAGGATCAGCAGTTGAGGCCATTAGAGAGGAGGGTGTCCTCCTCCCCTCCCCCACATAAGACAGAACAATCCGTTTAGTTTGATTCCCACCTTCTGCCGTCTGCCTACTGCTGACAGAGTAATTGCATCGATTAGAGTTAAGTTGCTTCACAGGTGCTTGTGTTGTGATCACGGAGGACTTGAACCACCTGAGGTGTCGTCGTTTAGCAGCAGTTGCAGAGCCAAGGAAAGAAAAACAAAAAAGAAAAACAAGCTAATCTAAGCAACTAGATAGAAAACAGCTGGAGTTTGTTTTTTTTTTCTCCTCTTTCTTTGGGTTCTTGAAGATGTTTCATGTCCCATCCAGGAACCTTCCTCAGATCTTGCTGACTGACCACTGGGTTAAAGAAGGGTTAAAGTGTAGGAACATTGGCTTAAAATTACTGTACGTGAGTCATAAACCACAAGGACGAGGCATAAAAGTGCACATTTACAGGGCGAAGCAGGGCAAAGCCCCTGTCTCCCTGCTGCTCACTCACAAATTACAGCTTAGCTTTTGTGGTGGAGGATTTGCTCCACTCTTCCTTTGAGGACATATGGTCAGACACAAATGCATGCTCCATATTTTTCAGTGTTAAAGTAACCGAAGACGACTCCTCCGAGTCCCGAAATGGACGCACAGATCGTTTCATTTACTTTGCTTTTGAGTACTTTGCAGACTTTACGGACCCGAGTTAGCTTATGTTTTTTCACTCGTCAACTTCGTTCAAGCTCTCAGTACACAAAAACAAGAACACTTAAATCTATATTTTAAGACTTTTACCTCTTTATATCCTTGTTATTCCCTCTCAAATCACTTAAATGAACCATAGGTCTAATATTAGATGGTAATAAAAGTAAACTTTCAAGGGAAAATGCGTTTTCAGCAAAATGGCAGTTAGTTTTAGCTCTTGGGTGAGTGCTGGTTTAAGCTTCTGATGAGACTCAGAAGTGTAAGTGATAGTGTGGTTGTGTTCCCAACAGACAAATCAGTGTCATTTTAACTTTGTAGGTGTACAGAAAGTGTAGAAAAAGCTCCCTGCTGCCTGTAGTTCGCTTTTGAATCGTGTGATGCTGTTGTATGAGGCTCCTTCTCATTCCTCCATGTTTTTCATAAGTATATGAAGTTCTAGAAGCTCAGACCATGAACCGTCTTCATTTTGCACGAATAGACAATAGTGTGTGTGTGTGTGTGACATTGGTGGCTGACTTGTGTGGAAACTCATAAAACTCATATTCTGGTTCTGCTTTACATCATTTGAACACAGATATAGGGTTGTTTTAACACCTTTATAAGGTGTTGTGGTATTGCACATGGTTCCCGTTTCTTTGAGATTCACATTTCTACCGTGTGATGGTCCCAGATGCCTCCGAGCCCAGAGATGTTGACACCACCTCTGGACAAGGTTAACATGTCAACTTCTTTTCCCCTAACTTATCTCTTGCCCATGTTTTTATATCAACTAATAATGAACGACAGTACAGTTTTAATTCAGCGTACTGTCACAATTTTTTTTTGGGGTTTTTTTTTTGTGCAAACTTATTCCTCCAATATGAGCCCTGTATCGCGTCCTGCAGTGCTGGGGGTGTGCTGGGGGTGTGCTGGGGGTGTGCTGGGGGTGTGGCGTGTTGGGCGTTTGACCTCTAGAGGAGTCATTAGCAGCTCTAATGAGTTGACCATTACGTCACAGTCCCGCCCGGCCGTCGTTGTGGGTCGTTGGCACGTGCTGGTGGCTCAGCCGCCCATCCTGTGAGAAGTGGGAGCCACGTGAATCGAGGTGAAACTATCCGAACAGAGATGTGAGAACTGCTGTTTTCATATGCGGTACCCGAGACCACCTCCCCAGTCAACCTTAAAATGCTGGTTTCAGTTAAGAAGCTTTTTAGCAGTGGCTTTTGAGCAGAGTTGGAATTATATCAGTGTATCTAGCATTAAAAGGCAACATAACCTACCAGTTTCCTGCTGACTATATGATTTAAAAAAACAAAACCCTTTTTTTTTTACTTCTCAGAGATGAAAAAGAAGGAAAATGACCTTTAAATGAATGTGGAGTTCACCGTATTGCTGTTCTGCTTTCTGTGTGGTGAATTTCATATTGTTCATTTTCTCCTTTAGTCTTTTATGTTGCAACTTGAATTGGAAAATCATAAAAGAAAACTCCCACAAGGTTGCTCGTTGTTGACCTGGATACAGGTATGCATGTGCAGGTGTGCACGCTGCTGCTTTGTCTCCCCTGACATGATGAGAAAATGACTTTTTAGCAACTCGCATGCCTCCTGCTGTGCCGTCCTCAAGCGCTGAATGTCAAGTCACACTTTCTTGCACATCAATGCATGCACATGCAACACTTTGAAGAGACCCGCACCAGCTCACAGGCACATCTTGACTTCCGTGACCCCGCTGTCCCCATTATTCACAACGGTGAGCTCATTAGAAGTTTCAAGGGTGTCTTTTGCCGCATCATCTTGACACAGCAGCTGGTCTCTGAATACATTTGCATGGTGATGTGGTGTTTTCAACAGCTGAGACATGTTGTGGGCATTTGGAGGCATCAGTCAGCCAATGCAAAAAATAGCTAACTATCCAACGACTGAGAGTTTCTGTCATGAATAAAAAGATGTGAGAGATACCTGAGAAAGGTATTCCTGCATTCTACCCTGTAGTGCAGACCTGATTTCATCCAGGGCTGGGAAACCTGAAGGAGCTGCATGGGCAGTATCTGTTTTGAACCTTCTCTGTGCTTCTGTCACATGATGTGCAGACTTTCTGTTGTTTTCCAGGGTGATGCTGGGGGAGGGGAGGTGGGGGTGGGGGCGGGGGAAGGTGACATGAAACACTCAGGAGAGGGAAGCCTTGGGGATTATGTGTCAGGAATTAGCCAGGAGGCGTTATCATGCAGACAGGTGCATCCTGGTAAAGTCTGACATCAATCACAAACATGCATCTTTGGAAAATTAAAAACACATTTCGAGAAAAAACTGACCTCAGGGTCCAATATAAATAAAAATAACGAAAAAGATTTGCAGTTAGTGTCATGAATAATTCCATCCATCCATTATCTATACCTGCTATTTCCTGTTCAGGGTCAGGGGGGTCTGCTGGAGCCTATCACAGCTTACTTCGGGCGAAAGGCAGGGCTCCACCCTGGACATGTCTCCAGTCCATCACAGGGCCACATACAGACAACCATTCACACACTCACTCACTCCTAGGGACAATTTAGAAACACCAATCAACCTATCAAGCATGTCTTTGGACTGTGGGAGGAAGCCGGAGCACCCGGAGAGAACCCACGCAAGCACGGGGAGAAC
>JBAMYA010000004.1:8863648-8894981 GCA_037176975.1 Arrhamphus sclerolepis | reverse complement strand
GGCCCAGAGCTGTGGCCCAGAGCTGTGGCCCAGAGCTGTGGCCCAGAGCTGTGGCCCAGAGCTGTGGCCCAGAGCTGTGGCCCAGAGCTGGGCCCACCTAGTGAGCAGGGAGATGATGTAGGCTACCTGGCCTGTTCTGAGGGAAAAGTGGAGGGCTGCAAACTGAATATAAGTGAGCACAGTGGACTTACTTTAAACCTCACTGCTGTTAGCTGGATCCATTTTCCTTCTGTAACAAAATTCAGTTAAGACCCAGATGCCAACACTGAAGAGGTGTACGAGGAGTTTTATTCTAATAAACCAAGAGCTCTTAAAAATCCACTACAGCAAAACAATTCACCAGTTCCAGGGCAGGCCCAGGAGAGAAACTGGGAAGAGTTATATTAATTTATTTTAAAATCATTATTAAATATTAAAGGAATATATGGAAAGACAGAGCACAGGGGTTCAAATACTGTTCTTGAAAATGGAGAATGGGTGTGAGGAGGTGGAGCACAGGACAGCTGGATGAAGCAATCAGGGATCTGGGGGAAGAAAATGAAGCCATTTCTAGTCAAATTAACAACTGCAATGGTAAGATAAGCATACACAGATTAAAAAAAATATCAGCCTTCAAACAGTCCATCACCAAGGACCATATGTGATGAGAATTATGATCCCAAATTAGAAGAATCAAAGAGTTCATTAAAATGATTTCTGATCAGAGATGAGTGAACAGATCAGGGCATCAGGATTAAAATCCTGGATGTTATCCCTGTCCCAACCAGATCATGTATCCAGCCCTCTTTAAGACAGGACCATTGACATATCCCGGCTTAATCCTTCATCGTGATTTCGTGTATTTGATCTGGGCCCGAACCATGAGTTGTTGTTTTTTTAATTATTTATTTATCCTCCACACCGACAGGTGTCAGTAAAGCGCACCCGAGCCTCGGTCCACAGCAGCAGTAGAAGACAGAACACGTGGACAGAGATGGACAAGATTCCTTCAGTGTCCAAACTGGAGCTGGTCCAGAAACACGTCCGAGCCTTCCCGGACTTCCCCAAGAAAGGGATCTTATTCAGGTGATTTCTCCTTCAGGGTTCTGGTCAGAGAAGAAGAGACCAGGATTAGCTTTATCAATATTAAAAGCATTTCTGGTTCTAGCTGACAGCTGCAGTCAGGATGTCACATGTTTGACTTTGACATCCAGGGACCTTAGGACCAGTTGAACTAGTTTTGATGTCTGGAGGCAGCAGTCGTACAAATTTTAAGAAAATGTCCCTTAATGCGCACAGGCCAGATCACGTGACTCTGGGCGTAATTACCATTAAAGGAAAGTAAGGTCTTCGCTCTAGTGACGTTAACAACCTGCTGTGCTGCATTCAATAACAATAGGACATCATTTCAGAACATTATTTAGAGTCCACATATGAGATTTTAGGCTAATTCCAGATTAAACTGGAGCTCCTCCCTGTTCTGGTTCTGGCCCGTGTTTGGTCTCCTTTCACTCAAGCGTTTGTCCATCAGGGAAGACAACTGTATTTTCTGGGGTGTTCTTAGCTGTGATTCAGTAGAGACAGAGAAAGATCCTGAATAAAGGACGCTGCTCAGAGCAGTTTCAGTCACGTGATGAGTAGTATGTAGCCTAAATATGCTCTGATCCTATATCCGTCAGATTTAATGTTTCCTAATATTGAACACGCTGATGTGCAGAGACATCTGTCCCATCCTGAAGGAGCCAGCAGCTCTGACAGCTGTCATCGACCTGTTTGAAGAACATGTGAGGAAAACCCACCAGCAGGTGGACTTGATTGTAGGTGAGAACACCAACCACAGCTCTTTCCTTCAGCTGATTGTAGGAGGGGTCCAGTAGGCGTGATGGTCCCAGTACAGTTGTACTGTTTTGTTGTTTTTCCTACTTTGACATGTCTTTGCAGCTTCACCTCATGTCTGTTCCAGGTTTAGATGCTCGTGGTTTCCTATTCGGACCGCTGCTCGCTCAGAGGCTGGGTGTCGGCTTCGTCCTGGTCAGAAAGAAAGGAAAACTGCCTGGACCCACTTTGTCTGTGGCATACAGTCTGGAGTATGGAAAGGTAAACTGCTCCCACTTTGTTATGGCTCCCCCTTTTCTTGAGCCTTGTTTTCTTAAGCCTTGCTCTGGTGTTTTGTATTTCAGGCAGAAGTGGAGATCCAGGAGGATGCAGTGACTGAGCAGCAGAAGGTTCTGATCATAGATGATCTTCTGGCTACTGGAGGTAAGAATCACATTTTTCTTCTTTTCTTGTGTTTGTCCAACATCTCCAGGTAAATTTTAAGGATTTCACTTAACCCATCGGCCACTGGGCTGTTGTTTTCTGGAAGCTTCTTCCATGACTTTAGAAAATATGACATCATCATTGAGTATTGTAGCGTTACACGTATTTGATGGATAAAATAAGTGTTTCTCAGTGAATACATTTCTTAAGGTGAGATGAAACTTAAACAACCCTTTCAATCCACACGTGAAGAAATCGAACCATAGATGTTCGAACCATAAAAAAATGGATTTAAAAAAAAAAAAAAGAATAATTGTTTGTGCTTATTAAAGTTTACTTTGTATCAACGGTGTTGGTGAACGTCGATAGTGATTTAGGAAATATAATCCAAAACAAATGGTGACATGTTCAGTGCTTATTTTTCCCACTGTGCAGCGCATGATGGTGATGTTACAACGTAGTGGAGTCGCCCTCCATCTTCACACGTTTCAAATGGTTCAGTACAGAGACGTGTCTTCAGGACAGGTTTTAATTCTATTAAATCTGTCTCTTAACAATGCATTCATGCAATGAAGGATGGAAACATCTAAGTCAGGCAGGACAATGGCCTTCCAGGACTGGGTTTGGACACCCTGTAATACGTCTTCCAAGTAAAATGGATGAGCTTGTAGTGCTGCGCTGACTGTGGAAACGTCAAAGTTCCACAGGTTTGCAGCTGATTGAGCATCTTCTGAGTGGTGTTTTCCTTTTAGTACTGTCCAGTTCACTTATTTATTACCATAGTAACACTCAAACAGAGCAGAACATTTTTTAAAAATTCCTGTTGTTCTAAAGTAAATATCCATTACTGCTCGGATTTTTTTTAGTCATAAAACTGTGAAGATGAGTGAAGTTTCTTTAGTTAGATGTATAAATATGCAAATCTAGTGTCTCATTCCAGCTGTCTCCTATTTTCTCTGCTTGTGGTTTGATAAAAGGGTGTAGCATGACTGAGAGGAATATGAAGTCTTAGACCATCAAGCTGAGAAAATGCTGAAAATAAAATTAATGATCCAAAGAAATCAACACAAGGTAAACTGATCTTGTAAGTGGTGGATCCAGCCCAACATGACATGTCTGCACCTGTACGTTTGTTTCAAACCACGTCCTCCACATCAAACCAGCCTGAAAATGTCTGATGTTCTGCAAGGACAGGTTTTAGGTTGCGTGAGGACAGGTTTTAGGTTGCGTGAGGACAGGTTTTAGGATGCGTGAGGACAGGTTTTAGGTTGCGTGAGGACAGGTTTTAGGTTGCGTGAGGACAGGTTTTAGGTTGCGTGAGAATAGTTTTTAGGTTGCGTGAGGACAGGTTTTAGGTTGCTTGAGGACAGGCTTTAGGTTGCGTGAGGACAGGCTTTAGGTTGCGTGAGGACAGGTTTTAGGTTGCATGAGGACAGGTTTTACGTTGCGTGAGGACAGGCTTTAGGTTGCGTGAGGACAGGCTTTAGGTTGCGTGAGGACAGGCTTTAGGTTGCGTGAGAATAGTTTTTAGGTTGCGTGAGGACAGGTTTTAGGTTGCGTGAGGACAGGTTTTAGGTTGCTTGAGGACAGGTTTTAGGTTGCTTGAGGACAGGTTTTAGGTTGCGTGAGGACAGGTTTTTACGTTGCGTGAGGACAGGTTTTAGGTTGCGTGAGGACAGGCTTTAGGTTGCGTGAGGACAGGCTTTAGGTTGCGTGAGGACAGGCTTTAGGTTGCGTGAGGACAGTTTTAGGTTGCGTGAGGACATGTTTTAGGTTGCGTGAGGACAGGGGGAAAACCACATCACGGACTGGGACAAAGGGAAAACCACATCACGGACTGGGACAAGGCCAGAGTCATCCACTTTGAAGAGGACTGCCACAGCCATCGTGGATGGGTTAGGGTGGAGATGAAGAAGCGAGGTCTGAGGACCATGAACCAGCATGAAGGAGCATACCTGTTGTCCCACACCTGGAGCAGGGTCCTGATGAAGTGGACTGACAGAAGGAGGCGTGACCCACCTGTCAGAAGTGACAGGTGGGTAACAGTACAGGTCATCCAAGACCACCAGATGATGTTTCTGAAGAAGACGGAAGAACTCTGTTGAAACATGTCAAAGGTTCAGAACCTGCTTATCTGAGAAGAAGAAAAAAAGCATCTGGATAAACAGAAGTTACAATGAACTACTGAACTTTTAGGCCAACAACTAAATGCAGTTTTAAGATGTTAAAATATCTGTTCTGACACGGTCTCTTAAAAGGTGTGTTAGCAAGCAAAACATTGCCCTGAGTCCCATAATGCATTGCAATCTAATGAGAAGTATAAGCTTGTCTGTTGTCTCTGCCTGCAGGCCCTGCTGCAGGTACAGTTTAAGATTTTGTTTTACAGAAGCAGATTTTTTAAATGAGCTGGTAAAAATCCCTTTAACAACTTAGAATCCAAGTCAGTGAGGAAAAGTGTTTCATAAACATTTCCAGCAGGAGCAGAGCTGCAGGAGAAGGCTGCCACCAGGGTTTCAGTTCTGTTTTTCTGCTTCCTTTTGGCTGCAATGTTATGAACTGTTGCCTAGCAACCACAGCAATGTTTCCCTTTCACTTAGTTTTTAATTTTCCAATCATGTGATCAATGTTGTGCAAATTTCTTGGCTGATTTAGAAACAGCTGAGTTAGAAATGGATGTTCCCCAGTTACAAAACCATTCAAATGCAGATGTGGCCAGATGTGTTTTGGATCAGCTGATTCAACAGAGAGATTATTTCAAAGTGATCAGATCATTTGTGTTTGAAAGTATAAATGAAATGAATAATGTGCTTCTGTGTCCAGTCCAGGTCAGTTCAACAGTCGATGACGAGTCCAAATTTGAAGTGTCTTTTACTCCTTTTGCTGTTGTAGACTTGAAATGACCCTTTAAAAATTCCAATCATGGTCTGAAAATTGTATATTAAACCCTGAGGACATCCTGTTTAGTGGACTGAAGCAGTAACTGGTGTGTCTGTGCACGTCTGTGCTGCAGGGACGCTGCGTGCAGCCTGCGAGCTGATGAGGCGGCGGGGGGCTGAGGTTCTGGGCTGCATGGTTGTGATTGAGCTCAAAGACCTGAACGGCGGCGCCACGCTTGGACAACACAGCGTCTTCTCACTGCTTCAGTATTGAGGACCACCACCAATGATCAGCGTGATGCCACTCACATCTCCATCTTTACCAAACAGGAAAATGTACTTTTTTAAAAAAAAATATATATAATTACTCATTTGTGCCAATGAACCACGTAGTTGAGCTGCTTCTGTGAGGCTCTGACAGGATCAGCTCGGGTTCGTTTACACCAGTACAAGGACCACTTAAGATGTCTTTTAATCTTTTTGTTTTAATCGTTAGGCCAGATGTTTGCTTGACATGTGGAACTTGAGTTAAAACACTTCATTATCTACGATTCCAGATAAATAAGTGTTACATCGACATTTCCATTAATCACATCAAATGTTCTGAGTATTTTGTTTTACAAACATAAATCATAAACCGCTGGAATTGTTGCACTTTGCGGAGCATAAATGTAATATGCAAATGTGATGAAGGCTGTCTTCGCTTTAAGATTATACCTCTATAAAAGAAACCTGCGTACTAATTCTGAAAGTATCTACAGTGTGGGACTGAAGTTGATTATACCATAGATGAATATTTAAAAAAAGTCTTATCTTTTGCTTGTACTCATTCCAGTTCACTATATTTCAATAAATGGACTAAGTAATGTGGAGGCGGAGCTTGTCTCAGCTGGTTCTTTCATCTCCTGTGATGTCATTAACTCCATCCATCTTCGTCATTTAAACCATGTGATTGTGCTGCTGGTTATGTGAAGTGGTTTCTAACTGAACACAGCAGCTGCTCCAGTTCTGGTGCTCCAGGTCCAGGATGAAGTCCAGCAGCCAGTCCCCATGACGTCCGCTTCATACAAGCTTCTTACATCTTGAAGATCTAATTTGAGCACTTTGCAAAGTATCCTTTCAGAGCATTAATACAGCTGTGGTGAGAACTTCTGGTTGCTTCACTTTCTGCCACACTGAAAAAGATACGAAGACCCAAAAGGGTCTCAAGAGTATTTCTGCAGATGACAGGACTCTGACTGCTGCTGGAGGTCTGAGGTGTTCAGAGAGAAGAAGGATGGTGAAAGTCCAGCTCCCTGTGGTGCTCCTGAGCACCTGATCAGACATACAACCAGTCAGTCTGCAAACTGGTCTGTTTGTCAGCTAGTCAGTGATCCAGGTGGTTGTGGAGCATCCAGCCTGTAAATGTGATTATTCCTGCAGTCGCCCGCTCAACCATCAGACACAGAGTGGAGACTTTTCTGGAGACTTTTACATTTTTATTTCATGTGGTTGGACAGCAAAGTCACATGACTGGAAACATAATCACTCCTGTACGATCCCATCCAGACTCTGATGCTGTACCTCTGACCCAGCTGTTCTCCACATCACCTTCTCCCAGATACAAGGATGAGAACTGTTACTGTTAGAAACTAAAACATAAGTTTAAAAGTTATTGTAGCCAACCAGCTTCTTATGACCAACACAGTGACGTCAGCACAAATGTTCTCAGAACCTGATCAAAACCACTTCAGGTCAAGGCTCCTGGACCCACTGATGTAAACTCTGAAACCAGAATCCTTATCATCGACTTCAGGTCAGCATATAACTCACTGTTGATGTTCCCACTGAAATAAAAGGTCGTCCTCTGTGGACGAGCTTGAAGACCACATCTATGCCTGGATACCAGGTGATCTGGAACAATTACACATGTAGCAACTGCAAAGATCCTTCAGAGACATGACTCAACTAAGGAACTCCCAGCTGGATACGTCTGTTCTCCAAACAAACCAGAGACTTCTGGTTAACTCCTGACAGACACACTGGAGGCAGAGCTTCTGAGGAATGCATGCATTTGTTTAACTTCAACAAAGATCTTTAAAATAAAAACGTTCCGCATCAGTGGGAGGTTCTAACATCACGCTTTCATCAAGGGGAAAAAAAAAAACAAAACGTCAAAAATCCTCCCGCTGTTTGTCTTCACTGCAGACACAGAAATCCTGCTGCAACTTAAAAACACGAGCTTCATCATCGGCACTCTTCCTCTCTGAGCCGGCTGTTCAGCTGCTCCAGAACCGAGCTGAGCTCCACTCTCTTGTTCAGCTTCAGGTAGCAGTCCTTCCTGACAGGATGGATGGTGATCCAGTCTGCAGCCACCTCCGCCAGCAGACGCACATGTCTCTCCATTTCACCTGTTCAGAGGAGCAGCACACTGTTAACGCCACAGCTTCCAGAGAACATCAGATTAACGCAGCAGAGAGCCATTTTGACTTTTTTGTAAGATCTTTGGCTCCCTCTAAGTTGCTTTCACAAAGATGTTTGGTCTCTGTCACTGCTTTGAGCATCTTAGTGGCTCCTGCTGAAATGTCTGCTGCTCAGAGCTCACTACGTTTACGTAGTTAGCCCTAAAGCTAACCCTAGCTGCCGCTCTGTGAGCGGCATGTAGGCAACATGCAGCAGTCTTTTTCCATTGTGTCTGGAGAGGGAGCAGATGTTGCAAAAAATTAATCATCATTCAATTAATAAAATTATTTTAAAAATGCCTTGGAGTGTGTACTGCTGAAACTTAAAAGTAATCAGTCTAAAGCTTCCCACTAATTTCTCATTTAGTTTAATGTAACATCAATTTGACTTGACATCTGTCAACATTAAGCTGGAGAGCAACAAAAATAACCCATTTCAGAACCAACCAATAGTCATTTGGGGGTTATAGAAGACAGTTTTAGTAAATGATTGACATTGTGAGGTATTAATTGGGCTGAGGTTCCCTTTTCCAGCACTGACGGTTCACTTCACACAAACTTCCAGAGATGTTGAAGTGACGGTTATAATCTGAACTCTTTGTTTATACTGGTAAACTGGTGGATGGTTGCAGGTAACCAGGAAAATCCATTATCGACTTTCAATGGTGCTTCATTGAACGCTACAAGTCTAAGGCTGGCATGTGATTGGATGAGGAAGGAAAGGAGGCGGGACACGTGTTTATTTTGTGTGACAGAGCAATACAGTGTTTAAAGGAGATCAGTGACGGAGACGCAGCTTTTTCTGCAGTGTTTGGTGTCGTTGCAGCCAACAGAAACCTTTTCTGTTTCCTAATTAAACGACAGTTTGCTGAGAACCGCCTCCTTCGTCCTTTAATTACATCCAGCTGGACTTTACAGTGTTTACATGGTAAAAGTGGGGGGGGCTGAACATGCCTGAAACACCTCTAATCCACAGTCCAGGAGACTCACATTTCAGCGACTCGCCTTTTTCACGGCATCGAGTGTCACGGCTGACGCACTCTGGTAGTCCTGACGTACAGGCGTAGACATTGTTTGTTTATATGCTGACCTGTATGTCTGTTTCTATGGGGCTTTGTGTTACTTTTAATCTAATATCACACAGTTTCACCTGTCAAAGGCTTTCTGGATCATTTTAGTTGCTCTGCATTGAAAAGGTTTAAATAGTCTGATTATTTTAAACGTTTCTTCTCGTAGCCCCTTTTTCACCCATGTAAAGACGTCAGTGTTGATATCGAAGCCTGTACACGGTCCACATTAGTTCAGACAGTTCTGGAGCTGCCTGACCAGTAATTCTGACGGTTTCCACCAATGCAAAACAAAATAACCCATCCATCATCTATACCCGCTATTTCCTGTGCAGGGTCACGGGGGTCTGCTGGAGCCTATCCCAGCCCACTTAGGGCGAAAGGCAGCGGTACACCCTGGACAGGTCGCCAGTCCATCGCAGATCATGCAGATCACAAAAAAAAAAAAGTGCAAGCAAAACAGCATGACCTGGTAGCATAGGAGGATATAAAATACTCTTTCAGTGGTAAACTGGAGAATGAAATTCCACTGATGTAATCAAGTGAGCAGGTGCAGAGGTGCTGACTGAGAAACTGGGAGCAGGTAAATCAGGAAAAGGCTTTGGGGACCTCTGCTGAATAAAAGAGGGTAGATTAAAGGTAGGATCCTAAAAGAACATATGGAGTCAAAGTCAGAGATGAGCAAAATATTAGAAAAACATTAACCAATGAGAGAAACTACTGCAGCTGGTTGGAAATTAACTGGGGTTTACCTGGGGTTCTTTTTAACCTTACAGACCAACACTTTTAAGGGTTTTCTTTCTGGTTGACCTCTACAACAGGGTACCGTTTACTTTAAGTATCTTATGTTTGTTTATTGTAAATATCTATTGGACTGAAGTATAAACTTTAAATTAAGTTTTCCAACATTTGCCAACCCTTTTCTGTGCTCCTCAACAGAGTTTGGTCCTCTGTCGCCCTTATATACCTTAGTGCGCTGTTTGATTTATGGTTAATATAAACAGTTTTGAACATTTATGATCATTTAGAGTCATTAATGTTTTGTTGAACTTAAGAGAAACAGAATTACTGCTATAAGGTATTATGAATGTGTCTTTTCTGGGCAAAACAGTCTAATTAAGCCTACAAAAATGACTGTAGGGTCTCAACTAAAATCTGTTACACTCAATCAAAAACTAGGTTATGTACTGGAGCTTTTTTTTCATGGTTAATTTCTTAATGTTGGTTTATTATTCTAAGGCAATGCTGCATGAATATGAGTGTGGATGGGTGAATACCTGTACTGTTAAAGTGCTTTGAGTGGTCAACAAGACTCTATATAAATACAGTCCATCAACCAAATACTAATTCACTCAAAACTCTCCAAAATATCAGTTAGAGGTGGATGAATTATTAGGCAATACACAAGTTCATTCATCTAAATTTACATGGCCTTGATTATTTTTAGTATGTATTAGTGTGACATAAATTAAAGCAACAAAAAGGAACATTTGCAATTTGCAGGTCTCTCTATAGGTGTGAAAATGAAGTCGCTTTTATGACATTGTCTAAGATTTTCTCTTGTAAGGTCACTTTCTTGTTTCTATTTCATTGTTACTTTGTTAAGTCTCTAAGTTGCCTCTTGTATGATGTCTCTTAAAAAAAAAAGCATAATGTTCTAACATGCAGTATATGCTACATAGTGGTGCACAAACAGAAGTGGGTCACATGATCGCACCAACCAGATCACACTGTTGTAGTGCATTGCAATATGCAATGTAGTATGTGAGGTAGACTGGTCTGCAAACAAGAAATTTTCCTTGAAATAGCAAACCATCTCAGTACTTCTCACTTACTGCAGATTTTGCAGTTATCATACTTCATACTATCAACAACATTTGGGCAAAATAAGTACACACCAGTAGCAGTTGTACATCGTTGTTGGCATGTGACATGGTACCGTAAAGGCATACTTTGTCCAAATAATCGTTAGGGACGGAAATCGTGTTAGTCTGCTTTCGAAATTGCATATTGCAAACTGCAAAGACATTGTAGTGTACTCTGCAAACAGCTTTACAACGACATGAACAACAGCGGTTCATGTGATTGCTCAGTCGTACTTGATCTTGCTCCTGCAGGAGTAGAACATTGCATTATGGGACATCGAATGTAAGGTAGACTCAAACAGCAACCATCCTGCTGCCAGGATGAAGCTTGCATGGAAGTAAGTTTTGGTGCAGTTCCACGACTGACCACTAGGTGCTGGCTTCAAAACAGACCAAATCTACATGGATGCATCTGTTAAAAGTGCCAAATTTTCAGCAGAACATATTTACAAAACTGGTGGTTATTTCTCTTCATGACTGTACCTCTTAATATTACATCCGAGCTGCCAGTCCAACTGGGGTGCTGCTGCCCAGCTCAGTTGTCCACATAATACATAGCATTTGTTTCATTTTGGGACAATTAGTATTAGTATAGTATACGAACTGGAAAATGGCCTTACTGGGTGGTTTTTGTGAAGACTAGGAACACATATGATGGGCTGTTTCTTAAAAATATTTTGAAACTGACATTTTAACATGAAAAAAGAAATTGAATTGTCCAGATTTTCTGTAAATAATCCAAAATATGAGTTGTTAGAATTCTGAAATGTCTCTAATTTGAGGAGAAAGTTACAACAAAAAAAGTCCAAAAATATCACTTATTAAAAAATATGACTCAGAAGTGTTTGTCAAAAAATAAAAAGTAAAAGGGAGTTGGATGCATTATTCATAAAGATATAATGTGACATGTATGATTTTCCCCTTAAATTCCCTTAAAACCGTCCACATACTGTATAATCCGTTAAAAGTTTAAACGTTCCTGTGAAGCGCGCTCCCGCGAGGCGTGTGCCACATGCCGGCACAGCTAAGAGTTGCCAAAATTTATAAAGAAAGAAAGGAAGAAAAAAAAAACTTAATAATTTACTCTCAGTGTGAACTTCCCATGACATGACGTCGTTCACAAGCAGCTGCGACGGCAGAAGTGAAACGGGGGTTGGGGGGGAGAAAAGAAAAATCCTGGAAAGGGAAGCTGTGGAGAGTTTGGTCGCAGCTCGACTCCTTTGCTCAGAGTTCACTCACCACAGGCTCTTGGAGAAACAAGACAATTTGATCCAATTTGTTATCCAGATTAAACTCACAGATCGGTGGACTGAGGAGCCATTCATCCAGACGTGTCACTTTGAACAGTAACAGCAACAACAGGTGAGTTAAACTACAACATTTATGTAATTAAATTTAGTAGAAGTGCTTTAGATGAATGATTATGTAAAAAATTGAAAGGTTATTCTACCCATACTGATACAACTGAAGATATTTATTCTAACTCATGCTGATTTAATAAGCTCTTGTTTTCTGACTTTGTCTAACTTTTGGTTCCTATGCTTAAGGTTAAGTTTTTGAACAAGGAGCTTTTCTAAAATACACAAGTTATTTGTGGTTGAGTGATTTTTCTGGAGGTCTGTAGCTCGGAGCACAAAAGCTGTCCTTGATGGGTTTTCTTTTGTTGTTTTAATTCATCAGTACTTCTGATTATACGTTTTATTTTGTTTGGATGTATTTTTCAGACATAAGCCATTAGATGACCAGTTTTATAAGAAGCAAACTGAAGACCTCATGAGCGCAGCCCCTCAAAGGAATCCGCTTCAGTCATGAGTGGAAAAGGTTGTGAGCTCCTGGTGTCGCCCTGCAGTGTGTCCCCATCACTGAGCATGATCAGAGGGCACCAGACCCAATCTATCAGGATGCCCACGTCCTCCCCTGAACTGACCAATCTTAGTTCCTCCCTGGGGAAAACAGAGAAGGTGAAAAATGGGACCATCCAGAGCGGAGGCCACGTTGTACTGCCAACCCTGAGCCTCCGCAGACAGGTGTTGACCAACGGAAAACATCTGACAGGGCAGACTGCACCTCCACAGCCGCAGCTGTCTGCTCATCACCCTCCAGCCGCAACGCGAAGAACTACCAAACCAAGAAGATTCACCTCGTCTAATGATAGTTTCAAAGGTACAAACAAAACTCTTGAAAGGTCTGACCGACTCAAGTGTGAGAGTTAAATCTTTACAAACCCGGAACAGTATTTTCAATCAGGTACACAAAAGTTTTATATTTCACCAAAATGAGAATCAGAAATTATTTACAATGCACATCCTTTTTTCCCATGTGAAACCTCTTTTTATTTATTGATAATTTACTAGGAAAAAATGCTTGTCTACAGGAAAGTGGTAGGAGGCGAAAAGCTCATTAGTGATTAACAGAGTAGGGCACGTCTCTGACCCGACTATGTTTATAAAGAAAATTTCATAAACTGGACTAAAATAGTAAGACAGCTGCATGTGAGTTTGAGTTATTTCATGATTGTGGAAAAAAGTGCTTCTCATGTGAATATTTTCTTTGATAAATACTGTACCTGTGTCCAGCAGATTGTGTGGTGTCGGGGTCTGCTGTGGATTTATTCGGACATGCAGCTGCTATTAGCCTAACTGTGACCAG
This sequence comes from Arrhamphus sclerolepis, assembly GCA_037176975.1. NCBI lineage: Eukaryota > Metazoa > Chordata > Actinopteri > Beloniformes > Hemiramphidae > Arrhamphus > Arrhamphus sclerolepis. Next base: position 8,881,845 of record JBAMYA010000004.1, on the reverse strand, counting down.
CACTCCCATGAGTGCTGTCACTGGCCATGCATATACCGCGGGGCCTCAGAGCCAGTCCGATGCCAGGTGAGCAATATCAGAAAGTAATTTCAGTCGTAATTTCAGGTAAATTTGAGTTTTTCCTAAAGCGAAAAATCAAATCTTTTTTTAGGTCCTTGCTCTCCAGAGAATCCCTGGCATCCACCACTCTCAGTGTCTTTGAAACCCAGTCGATGTTTAGTGGCAGGCATGACTGGCCATATGGTTACCGTGTGCTTCCTCCCCTGGGACCGCTTCAGTGCTCTACGCAAGCCAGCGAGGGCGGTGAGCAGCTCAGCTTTTCCCCAGGCACAGCCATGTCGGGCACGACCATATCAGGTGGCACAAGCACCTCTGCCTCCCTGCCCTCATATCTCTTTGCAGGTGAGGCTGGAAGCCCCAGACAACCCTGTGCTAAGAAGAGAGCTCTCTCCATGTCGCCTTTGTCAGATGCCGTTGGTATTGATTTCAACTCCATTATACGCACCTCACCTACCTCACTTGTGGCTTACATCAATGGTTCCCGCAGCTCTCCATCCTCCCACTTCACACTCTCACCTGTTCATTCAGAGGGATATGGTCACTTTCTGGGGGTGAGAGGTCGCTGCATCCCCCAGAACCATCCCTACAGCATGTCAGGCTCTTTACAGGCTCTGGCCCAACAGACAAAGTGTGGAGGTATGCAGGTGCTTGAAGAAGGAGGGGGTTTGGAGAGTCAGATGGCTAACATGATGGTGAAGCAACAGTGTCTCTCAGATGAAATGGACATTCTGGAGAAGCCCACAGACAGCTGCAGCCAATCTTCCAACAATATTCTGCCGGCTTCACTGAGTACTGTCCAAGAAGCTACTACCCCACACGGGCCTCCACCACCCTACCACTCTCACCAGCACATCCACCTACCCAGATATCATGGCAAAATAATGCCCCCTTCTCAAGACTCTGTCACACAAGCTCCCATGCTTCCTCACAGGCATGGGATCAGTTTTTTACCCCAGATTCCAATGCTGGAAGAGGAAGAAGGAGAGCTGGAGGACTGCATCACCCACTACTGCAGGTGGATGGATTGCAGTGCAGTTTATGACCAAAAGGAGGAGCTGGTAAGGCACATAGAGAAGCTGCATGTGGACCAGAGGAAGGCTGAGGATTTCACATGTTACTGGGTGGGCTGTCCACGCAACTTGAAACCATTCAATGCCAGATACAAGCTTCTTATCCACATGAGGGTCCATTCGGGAGAGAAGCCCAACAAATGCTCGGTACACCTTGCATACATGTTTCTTTTCTTCTACCTCTTAGAAACAAATGTCTCAGTCCCTGTTTACTTCCTGACAATTCAAATATAGAGGAGGTTCTTTATAAGTCAGACAAATATGTTTTACTCGTCTGTGGTATGGTTGAATGCCATCAAAGCAGGATCACGATGAATGACAGAGCTCACTTAATTCAGAACTGTATGTGCCATTCAAAACTACTATGCCTAGTTGAATGTTTTAAAGCCATAGGTTGGCTAGAAAAGTCTTTTTCGGGCTAAAGGCTTTTATATGCTATGGGTATAAGGCCAAGGTTTACATCAAAAATATGGCCTCTTTCTCATCTCAACTTCAGCCACAGGGTAATTAGCACAACTCTATGGTCACTGATATGGGAGTTAATTCAATTGTGTAGTTATTAAATAAGCACAAAGGAGGTCTAGCACTTTAGATCTGGCATGGCACCACAGCTCTCTAGTAGCTATTGGACCTGTCAGCAGCCAGTGGTTTGCCAGAGCTCCATCTGACAAACTTGGCTTTCATTCTGGGAAGGTGATGCCCCGTAATTCAGTTTTCTACACATTCACTCCTTTGGCCAGAGAGATGGAATTTATCCCCAGCCCTTATTATTGCGCTGCAGGTTTTTGTGTCTAAGATGAATGATGTGGGGGTTTTTTGTTTTGTTTTGTTCTGCAAACTGCAAAAGATACTCTATACGCTGGTAAAAGCTATTGTGATGTAAAAATAATTAGATATGCTACAACCCCAGGTCAGACACAACAAAGAAAGGGAGGGGGGGACTTGTATTTCTTTGCAGAAAGTATGAATCAAAGATATTACTTGTTTTATGTTGTTAGCCTCGTTTCATTTGTTATGAAGTTATTGCATTGCAGGCCAACAGCATGTTTCAAAAACAATCGGATATGAGGTAGTTTAGTCCTAATAGATAGGTAAATGAAAACATAGTCATTTTATTTCAAATCTGGTATAAGCCTAGCCCCCATGAAAGGCTGGTCCTTGAGGAATTAGGATAGACAAATGATCTCCACTTGCAATGAGAACGTAATGATTTTATTTTTTTTTAAGTTCCTCAGAGGGTGGAAGGGAATAGAATACATCTTCTTCTGCAGTATTATTTAACAAGGGCATTTAGTGCATAAAGAGCAAGGGCAGAAGTCTACAGCAGGCACCCGATCCCTCAGAAGAACTCCATCAAGAACTAACTATTAACTATTGAAATATTTAACCTCATGTGCAAGGGATTCATTTAGGAAACATTTATCAAACATAACAATATATGGCTACATTCCAAAATGCAACTTTGTTTTGCAAAAAAGAAACCTTATGTCCACCTTGTCCAGAGGCCACATTAATGCCATCTGGGATGGACCATCATTCAGTACATACACATATTGCAGTCATGCTAATCATGTACTCCAGACCAAAGATGAAGAGGACCATCCAGACTGATATCAACAAGTTCAAAAGTCAGGCTCTGTGATGGTATGGGGTCATATCAGTGCCCTTTAGCAAAGGTCATTTTCACATCTGTGATGATTACACTTCTGAGCAGCACTATACTGTACACACAGTCCACTGCATCAAGGGGCGCACAGACCTCTATACAGGAGAAGGTGAACAGCTCCACAGACACATGAGAGTCAGCTCCTCGGGTCAAGACTTGGTGGATGATTTGAGAGGTATAAAGCAAGTCATATATGCTAAACAGGAAAAACCCTTGTACATTAAAGACAAGAGGCGTCCACAGGTTTCGTCTATCCAAAAATCTACAATGCAGACTTCGTCACCCGTCTGTCACGTAAATGCCCTGAAAATAAATTGTGTGAAAAGTTTTTAAACAAAAAGAAAAATGCCATGATGACCCTGTTAGATGTTTGCAGGAAAATGGGACAAAAATAATATTTGAAATGCTTTATTGGAACAAACAAATGCAAACACTTCTCTTTCCTAGGGTGATAAAAAATAATGTTTCATCTTTAAGCTGTCTTTTCCTTATATAGTAGTTCACACTTAATGTGGATTTTGACCTGTTGCAAGCCACCATACATGGTCTTGGCAGTGTGCCCTTTTGTGCCAGATTCTGAGCTTATTTACTCAATAGATGTTGGAATATCAGTGGAGGGGAGAAAAAAAGTTGCCGTTGGTGTGAAAGTCAGAAGGTCACCACAGTCATCCAGATCAACCTTCTCGATACCACGACTCGCTGTTATTAATGTAATCCATCCCATATTGTGTGGTGTGTGACCAAAAGTCAAAAATGTGAATTTATTGGCAAGGCTTGTGGGGGGAGGGCAATTAAATATCAAAATGAGCGTGATATATCATCACAGATGAATTCCAAACCGCATTTCACTTCAATAGTTGTTGAAATGTTTAATTTTTGACTGAAGTAGTCGACTGCCAGACAAACCCATATTGCCACCCTAAAGGCATGCAACCAGCTTTGCTTCAAATTATGTATGGATAGTCATGCCTCCTTTGTCTTTTACTTACTCCCACTGTGAAAAAGTGCTGGACTTGGACGAGTAATTAATAAACCACCAGCCGAACACGCTTGCCAGTGCTTTCAATAAGTTAATCATTAACAGCGTGCATACCTGTTGTTGACCTTTTGCTCCAAAAGACTTACTTATTAGTTGGAGGCAGCGCTGTTGCCATGGGGATGTCTTCATCGCTTGGTTCTGTGTTTCCTGTAATCATCCAGTGATGAATGATTCATAGGCACAACCTTTTACCAAAATCAGAATTTATACTTGCGTGTGTTGTTTCTTAGTATAAAAAAAAAAGCAGAAGTTCATGTACTTTATTATAACTCATCACACTTAAGTAAAACATTTTCCAATCAAGATTTGACATCATGCCCAGGTTTTAGATTTAGATTTTCACTTGAGGTTAAACAGCCCAGAATATGATCGCATGAAGCAGAGGGTCAGAATGATTTGCTTAAATGAAGGAAATTCGAAATATGAAAACTGGCGGCTTTTCTTGAGAAATGAATGGCTGCAATACAGCAACCGCTCATCGACAATGCAGCGCTTGTTACTGTGTGAACAAACTTGAATTTATGGATACACTGATAAACTTTATTCAAGTTTATCAGTTTAGCAGACATCCTGCTGTTTTTAGTGTATCACCATGCAATTTTACAACTTTACACTCATATCTGAACTCTTTTCTAGCGCAGTCTTCATGATTTTTAGTTTAGTTTTAAATTTTCTCCTTTATGATGCCCATTTCACATTCAGTGATGTTGTTGAAGTCTTTTTCTGCTAGCATTGCACAAATTGTTTGGCAATTTATTGTCCCTTTGTCTTTTTAGAAACTTTTATGAAAAAAATATTGTTGTTTTTGCATTAGATCTGTTCTCTTTGTACTATTTTTCATTGGGACTAACTGATTTAAAAACTTTTTTTTTAAAGTAGTAATCAATACATTTGTTTAAAAAAAAAGAAAGAAAAACAAAATCCCAATAATTTTCCCTACTTGAGCTTTACTAAGACAGGTAAAGTGACACTGACTTTGGCCTCCTTACAAATCCAGAACTGATTCAGGACTGGCTTCAAGAAGAAGAAAAGCTGTAGATGTTTTTTCTTCTTCTTAATGTTCCCTGTTTAAAAACAATTTCTGAATTCAAAAACATCAATTCTATGCCTGCATGTGATAAAAACACTAATCCACATACCTGTGCATTGCATATTCATGTAAATTATGCCAAAACATACTGAGAAAGGAGGTGAAACCAAAAGAGGAAAAGGGTACAAGTAGTGGAATCCAGAGTGAATTGACCTCAAAGTAAAACTGGGCCTGGAAAGAGTCTGCTGGCACAGACCCCAGCTGTCATTGTTCAGCCGGGGCACGAGTTCCTGCCAGGACCTGTCAGAAGCTGGCTGTAACACTCCTCCACACTGAGGAGCCACACTGCTTTCTTTTCTGTCCAAACGCCCCTTGTGACACACTAAAAAGCCTTCTTCGTGAGAGTTTTGTGGCACAGAGGAGCTGAGAGTGAGTTACACAGTTATCTACGTCTGGACTAGGCTGAAGTCCTGCCAGAATCTTAGCTTTATGCTGCTTTTCGCTTGTCTGTCCACATTGGTGCTAAGAGACTATTTAACTCTGTCTTTGCTGCTTTTCTTGAATCGGGTCTGTTGTTAATGTTTTTTTCTCTTATATTTCGCCTGTTTTGTCTACTTTGTAAAGGAGTGCTTAGTGTGACATCAGAAGTGAAGCGAGCGCCCCGAGGTGTCTCTGAAGAAAGCAAGAGATTACAGGAAGCATTTCTTATTTTTTGTTACTTGTCTCTTTTGTTGAGTTTTTTTTTTTTTCATTCAGTTTGCTTTGAATTTTGTTTATCAAGCATCAGTATGACATTTCAGCAGTGATGAAGACAACATTTTACTGGCACAATAGATTTCTGTAAATTAAATCTGCTGTTTAAAAAAAAAAAAAAGGTGTCTTCTTAAATCACAGAAACAAGTTGGGCTTATTGGATTTTGGGAAAGTAATTATTGACAGGAAATAACTGTTGTGATGGGAAAGAAAATCAAATATTTCTGTTAATGGGAGAAAAAAATGACTTGGCTTTTTGCAGTGGTGACTGAGAGGTATCAGTATGTGAGGAATCCAGTGATGGAGGAAGAATAACAATATCAGACATGGTCTGAGTGTTTTACCCATTAAGCTTGGTAAGACATTCACTCCTCCCCCACCCCCCGAAGAGGGACAATGAGGTCTTGAACTCACAAAAGAAATGCTTTGATGATTCACATGTTTCAGCAGTGAAGTCACTGGTCGCATGATGCTGCAAAAAAAAAAGAGCTGTTTTGTTGGCTGTAATTAGTGTGGTATCCCTTTTTTTCTGTAACCCCAGATGCAGAGCACACACAAGATTCTGTCATGTCATGTATTTGTTTGCTAGTTTTACTGTAAACTCAAGGGTTTCTTTTGAAGTAACTGATAGCTGCCAACTGTTGTCATGTTGATGCCAGACAGAGGAGCGAAAACCAATCATATGTGTGTATGAACACTGACCTCTGCTGGTAACACCACAACCAAAAATATGGATTCATTTAACTCCAGCCTAACAATAGTGTGAAATGCAACAAATAATGAATATGAGAAAAAAATAATAAGAATTGGTTAAAAAAAAAAAAAAATGAAAACATGTGGCACCTGTTACCTTTTTGAGTGGTCTGCAGTTGAATTCTCAGTCGTTTTCAGATATCTAAGTTATCTACTTCACTGTGGTGATAGTCCCTTATTTTGCACCAACGATGGATACAAAACAGAAAGAAATGGCAGGAGCAAGACTATACCTACTTCAGTATCAGTATATTATTCTTATAGAATAAAAAACATTTAGTTTTGATTTCTTCTTCTGAAAGGACTAGGATTGTATTTGTAATTAAAGCGTTCAAGAGCATCGACTGTTTAATTTTGTGGTTTTATATGGTTGAGCCTCAGCACAGAAAGCAAGTGCACATTTGTACAAATCTAAATAGAAAAGAATGATCAAACAATTTGGGTCATAGTTCCCCAAATTGCATATAGTATTTGATCAGTTTTTAGTCTAACATCAATAATTACAAATTCACTAAATAGCAACACTACCTGTCAAAAGTTGTAGAAGACCCTAATTCCTTATAAATTAAAAAAAAAGCTCCTACTCTTACTGAATCATTTCAGTTAACCAGCAAAGAGCAGCTCAGTACAAACTTTTTTTTTAAATTAAAAAGCTCTGTTTCTCTTCCATTCTATTGCTAGATTTTTTTTTTTTGTTTTTTGTTTTTTTTTTTGTAGTTCCAGCAAACACGCAGATGATCACAGCGGCTTGCGTGCATCATCACAGCTCGTGCATTTTGTATGCTTTGGGTAAAATATCCTCACTGTTGTTTTTATATACTTTCAGTTTGAGGGCTGCAAGAAGGCTTTCTCTCGGCTTGAAAACCTGAAGATCCACCTGCGCAGCCACACAGGGGAGAAACCCTATCTCTGTCAGCACCCTGGATGCCACAAGGCCTTCAGCAACTCAAGTGACAGAGCTAAACACCAGCGTACACACCTGGACACAGTGAGTGGCAGCCAGTCACGTGCACTCGTATAATTAGGCATGATATTTTCATGAATGCGTACTCTCGTGCATGTCTGTTTGTTCGCGGTTGGACAGAAGCCATATGGGTGCCAGGTGCCTGGTTGTTCAAAGCGTTACACTGATCCCAGCTCGCTGAGGAAACATATGAAGTCCCATTCGTCTAACGAGCAACAGTTACGAAAGAAGGCAAGTACTACAGTCCTGTGACACAATTTCTTTCTATTGTTCCTCTACTTATTTTTTGCTGCCATGTGATGAACTTTTAAAGCAAGCAGATTTTTTTGAGCTTTTTTTTAAACTTCAAAATGCAAAGCACTGAAGTACCAGTTCTCTGTGTAGAAAATTCAAATACAAAAAGCATTTTCTATTTGGGATACATACTTTAAGTAAATGTATCATAAATACTGCCCACCTCTGATTCCAGTAGAAAATAGACTACATTAACTTATGCCACATATTTTATTTGATTATGCTTTCATTTATCCTAACTGCGTCTCTGTTTGCTCTGCAATTTATCCGTACAAAGATGATGATTATCTTTAATTAAGGTGTGCTAGCAGTTAGAAGGAAACATTTAGCAACGCTGTTTGTAAGTTTATGCGTGAACGAAGGTTAACACTGACAGAAATAGTTCTTAGAAAATTACACACTATTATGTTGTTTGTCAAATTTGCTTCGTTGCTGTCAATTTCTCTTCCCGCTGAGGGCCGCTCCATTTCAAAGTTTCACTTCATAATAGAGAAGCACGACAGGTTGGATTGTTGCATCTGTGCGAGAGATGCTCTTTAGCTCAGGCGTATGTCACCATAGATACAGGTAATGAAGGTGGGTTGATACTAAAAAAAGTGCCAATTTAAAAAGTCTCATACATGCTCAACTTCTTTCTTCTAAACCCCTGTGGCAAATGTTGATTGTAATTTCATAAAAGATTGTATGTCACATTTGCTGTCTAACAGAACCACCAAAACCTCCCAGTCTACACGCTCTATTACAGTGTTGTTTGAATTCCAGTCATCAAGGGCCACAGCAATGCATGTTTTAGCTGTTTCCCTGCTCAAACACACATGAATGAAGGCATCACCAACACTTTAATATTTAAAAAAGAAATAAGCGTGTTAAAAAGGCATTTAAATCGGGTATGTTGGAGCAGGGAAACATCTAAAACATGCAGATGTGCAGAACACTGCTCGACACATCCTGTAGTCTTTTCATGACTCCTCGGCCAGTAAATGTGAAAAATTGAAGGAAGGTAAAGTACAAAATGCACTGAATGGGACTTTGTTTGTTTGATATTCAGTGGTATGGTAGTAAATGAGGTAAACAAGGAGACAAAAGTGGCAGAGAAGGCAATTTTTTTCAGGTTCCCATTACTCACAAATTTTATTCTTTCATTCATTCTCTGGCAGAACCTTGTAGATTTGGGGTTGCTGTTTTACTAAGTAAACCACCTTCTCTTGAGACTCACATCTAGGGATGAGAATTGATAAGATTTTTACGATTCCAATTCCATTTTTGATTGTGCTTAACAATTTGGTTCTTTATCGATTCCCTTATCGGTTCTCATTAGGAAAAAAAGGACAACAAACAGGTCAATTAGCATCACCAATATAAAAATTTCATAATGAATATTCTTCTGTAGAAATTAATAAAATAAGATAAATTATCCTGTGGCAATTCCACAAGAATATCCAACATTTTTCTAATAGAAATTAAAATTTTCCTTTTTAAAAGGAAATATAAGCTGAGCACTCAAAAATAAAACTATATCAGCCAGTGACAAATACAATCAAGTCAAATCCAATGAATCACTAAAGTTAGTCTGGAGTAGATCAAAAACATTAAAGTTTTCATTAATAGTTTACTTTAATAGTTACTGCATGCTGTGTACTCAAATGTTTCTGCTTGTTGGTAGTATTTCCTCCCACTGATGAAATATGCCACTTTGCAAGTTGCCCTGTTTTTGTCTTTTTTAGTGAAGTATAACCAGACTTTCGAGCATTTGTACCGCTTGGACGCCATGTTTACTATTGACTGCTGACTGCATTGGACTCGCCGCTTAGGTTGCATAAGCTACACAACGTGCGTGGTGACGTCATTTGCGCCCACTGGAATCGATAAGGGAATCGTTTACAAATTTGGCAAACGATTCCAAGGAATTGAAACACTGGGAACTGGTTCTCAACAAGAACCGGTTATCAATTCCCATTCCTACTCACATCCTGTGCAGATGTTCTGACATTGCAATTCAAAAGAAAGGCAAATCAGTGTAGCCCACATGGAATTAATAACCAATAAACCATGCTACTGCTGCCACTGTATTTTTCAGATGGGAAAAGGTTCTTCAGTTATAATGTTGTTTGTCTCCATTTGCAAATTTAGTGACAGTTCCACAAAATCTCTTTCTTTTGTTTTTATTTTTGTTTTTGTCTGTTGTGTTGTATCCCTGACTTTTTCACGGTGAAATGAACATCGTGTCAGAATCTCCACATTCTTCATGCTACTATATAGGTTTACATGTACTGTATGATTTCTATAGATGAAATCCTCTGCTGATGTAACCCATGACACGCTAACAGGCTGTTTAACCATCCACCCTCTACATCACAACCTTTCCCCTTTGGCAAGGCTGGACAATCCATCTCCTGGTGCCTCTCATGAGTCATACTCTAATATGTGTAAGTCTTGGCTATTTCCATAATATGTAATATGATACGGTATCATAAACAAAAACAAAACAGATACACAAACATGTTCCCCTGCAACTACGTGCACATAATAGGTTTATCCATTAGATTCACAGCCCTGAAGTATCTATCCCTGTTCCTCAGCTGCACCAGGACAGGACTCTTACAGCAATCCACACATGACTCCACTGCTCTCTTTACAAGATAACTACAGGTACTGGTGATTTTTCAATATCGATCATCTTATGAAGTTTGTCTGGTTCATATCTGAGTTCTAAAAATATTATATGGCAATAAAGGATCATTCAAACTGTTATTCTGATGCATACTCATTAGATAGGACTTCTAACACCTCTGCATGTCTTTAATACTCTGCAGCAGAGTAGTTCATGTTATTTACTAAGTCAACTAACATCAGGACAGTGTTTACCACCACTAATTTAAATGCTTAACAAATCGTATTTTTTTTTTTTCAAAATCACTTTTGATTAGCTACAGCAATCAAATTATAGTGAGAACTTATAGTTATATTGATCAGTTCATAGGGTGTTGTTATTTTTTCCATTTGTGTGTGTGCAATGCACTGGTGTTGACCGGGGAGAGGCTTTCATTTTGGTCTGGAATAGACAGCAACCAATTTCCCCTGTCAATTCGACAGAAAACATCCCTTCATCTATAGACTTCAAAGTATGTGATAAAGGATTTCTGTCGTTCAGAGCAGCCAGATGCTCATGGCGCCTCACTGGCTTTTATTGTTCTCACATCAGCGGTAGGCCAAAGCATTCACCGCAGGATTCTGTGTAGACAATCGGGCTCTGAGAGCAGACCTTGCCTTGCCTCATTGGTCTCAGCCCCTAGCATCAATGGATGCTATAGTCACCAACAAGAGCTGCAAAGGAATTTAAAGAGTGAATCATAAAAATCTGGAAAATGCAATTTAAGGTCCAATGGAAGAAGACAGAAAACTTAATTACTTTTTTAGATGTTAAATCAATTGTAAAATCCTTGATGCCATTTCTTCACACTCTTCTGGCAGTCCTTTAAGTTCCTGCCCAATTTTTTTAGTCTATTATCAGAAAGTTTTGGCTTGTTTAATAGTCTTATAGACACGCAAAAGAGTTGCTTGATCGTAGCGAACAGTAGGGATGTCAGTTACCATGGATACTGAACAGTATGTGCATTTATCAGTTCAGTTATATGTCTCAAAACAGGTTTTGTTTCTCCGCAAATATCATCCATAATCTTTCAGATTATTAATTTATGCAGCATTGAATGGAGGTGTAAAAATCAAGTGTCATGCATCTCTAGTCTCTGGCAGTTTAAAATGCTTACAAGATGAGAGAAAAATGTTCAGTATAGTAAAGTAGGAAAACTACTTTTCTGTATCACTGAGATAGAAATTTCAGGAATAGACAAATTTTGTTGAGTTGTGACATACATGCAGCTAATACTGTACGTATCATACTTTAAATGGTGATTTTGGATGAGTTCTACAGAGTAGAAAGTGTTGTATATCATTAAAAAAATAAACTGATGCAGTACTGCTGTTGGTACTTTAATCAACTGCCAAACTCAGATGAAACACTGGAGATGGTAGGTTATTTCAAGTATTGTATTTTATTTTATTTATATTTTACTGCTGATTGCAATACATGCCTTCAAATTGCAAGTGCCACCAGAACTGCTGTGTAGAAAATTAAGAGTTACACCAGCAGGAAGCCGCGATGCATAGGAAGTGAAAGGAGTAATTCTCTCTTTATTATGTGCATGTAGGAAGATGGAAATGATTTAGATAGCAGCCTCCTGTATTCTTTTAAGTGGCCATTTCATCATGATCAATGCTGCTACCCACTTCTGCTTCAAATATAAGATGTATTCATGCAAATACCTCAGCTTTGAAAGAATATCCTGGAAAATTGTATATATCTTAATTCCAGTAACTGGTAATGTAATGAAGGCTTAAAAGCTCATCTTTTTTTCTCATCTCATCAAGCAAAGCATTTACTTTATTTTGAAAAATTTTAGGTTTGTTGATCCTTCCTCTCATCAGCTCTTCGCTGCGGACTTGTGTGGGCCTTCTTCCTCCTCCTCCTCCCTCCCGCTTCCTCCCACTGGACCATGCCTGCAGAACAACTGTAATTTGAAGCAGTTCAGTCAGCCTCCTGATGTGGCAAAATACAGCCCAGGTATTTAAATCAGTCTCCAGGTGTCATAGATGTGAACACAGTTGTGCCAATGTTTTTTTTTTGTTGTTGTTGTTGTTTTCTGAAAAATATGCATGCTTCACATCTGTGGACTCTATTAATGATGGTGCATGCAGTTTGACAATCTGTTTGAACAGATTTTTTTTTTTTTTGACGTGCACATTAAGTGGGCTTTATATTTTATCATGCTTAGCTGGTAGCTAGTGATTTTATAATATCTAGCCTCATTCTATACACTATCAAACAGATCTCCTATAGTACCCCTACGCATCAATAACAAACAGCCTAATAGCTTTTGAAGGTCAAAATGGCTCATAGAACTAGAATTTAGCATTTAAACATAAAAGGGAAAGTTTCTCAAGTTGCTTTATTCATATTAACGCCATAGTTGTTTATTATAGTCCCAGTAGGGTAGCCATTTCTCAAAAAGCTCTTAAAAATACTAAAATATATATGTCCAAAACACTACTGGTCAAGAAGCACTTTGATGTAAATCAATTTCATTATGGATTTCTTGTGTGTGCTCATCTGTAGGATTCGATGTCCACATTCAAGGTGAAGCCGCATCTGTTAATCAAGTATTACATGGCGGGAATTACTTTGGTGTGATGGACCATAGCACAAGTGAGGCCTCCTGCATCTATAACGAGGGATGATTCTACTGACTCGTGGGTGTCCGATGTTTGCACTGCTTTTTGTCCCTCTTCCATTTAAGTCAAGTGTGTTAGAGCACATACACAGCAAAGACCCCTGAAAACAGCTCCAATTGTCAAGATAAAAGGATATTATGTCATGAAACAGTACTAAGATGAAAAATAGCAGACTTGACTTCTCTACTCCTTTCTCTTCATACTGCCTTGCTAATCAATGTAATTGCTCTTCATGCAGGATTTTGATGTTTACTGCCTCAGTTTTTACACAGCTTATATATAAATTGTAGTATTTCAGGTAGTTTCTGGCAGCAATGTCAACACTGCAGTCAAAGCGGAGTGTGCAAGGGATTGTTTATTAAAGTTTTTCTTAGAACCATGGCTTTGTAACTATAGTAACAAGACGGCCTCAATATTTCACAGTAATCTTCATATGTATTATCTGTTCTCAGAGTTCATGTGCCAAAATCACGAGGCACATTAGTGACTGTAATACCAGTGACTTTGAATGTTTATTTTTAAATACAAATAATTTACATTTCACATTGTAGTGTGTGCTCTCTTAAAGAATGGCGGGATGTTTTACATTTACATTTCATTCACATAATGCATAAAAGGATCTTCTGGATACTGCAGAAATTAAGTGACATAGAAACACTAACTGCTTCATTTCTGCTAATTGAATTAAATTGGAAATTATACTGTTGCAAAATACATTGAGGATGGATAACAGATGTAGGAGTCTCCATCTGTGTTCCAGGGTTGTCAATTTTATGCGCCTTTATGTCAAACTCTCCATGTCAATTGATGCTTTAAACTGCTTTAAACTCCATCTCAACATCGCCACCACGATTCATCTGGATTTGAGGTGTTATTCTAGCCATCAGTTGGTCTTTGGAAAGCTTAATCACGTCCTCCCATATGTCAGCATTTGAACTTACAAAATCTCAAAATAAGCAAAAAGAAAAAAAGACACCACATCACCAGATACTACACCAGCTGCTGTGCCAGTCATACTTTATGTATTCAGCCTCTGATGAGCCATGTGAGCCATCTTCATGTGCATCTGACAGGTAACTAATTTCTCTGCAGTTCAGTTGGTTGGACAGTTCAATTAAATTGGCACAGAATATTGAAATGAAGCAAAGCAGGGTTTGTTTAGTGAAGAGAAGTATTGAAACCTCAGCACCACAGAAGTTCAAGGGACTATACACCAGCTCAGAAAATCAGACTTATGCTGAGTGGACTGAAGGACAAAGTTAACGCTCTCACACCACAGTTGTTACGGGGCATTATGAACATGTCATCGCTGATTTAGACCATGCAAATTAATTTTGTGACATCCAATGCTGCACCACAGAGATGAGAGGGACTACACACCTACTGAGAGAAACAAAGGTACTGGGGTTACTGGAAGCTTAGTGGGTTGATTTTTGTGCAGTGCTACAATAATGGAGAGTTGAAGATCACCTCCAAAGTCCACCTCACTTTTCACCTGGCAGTTTTGCACTTTTGCAACTTTCACTGGAGACAGATGGGACTAAGTGATGCAGCGCTGCCACAGTTTGGCTCTCTCCCTCTCCTGCTAGCGTCCTCTCATCTGGTCTATATAGGATATGCCAGCAAAAAAATTCAGTATCTCACAGTATTATAAACTTAGTCTGCAGCAAGCATCTGCAGGGTGAATTATACATATCATGTCCACTGTACATTTGTGATTTCACAAAAAAACTATTTGCTTTTGGTGACAGAAAATAAATAAATCTCAGCTCTGTTTGACTCATTAGTGCAGTTTATTTAAGCTAGTTTGAGATCTATCAGTCAGTACCCCCTGCAAGGCTGAATTGTCAATAACATATCTTTCACTCCGAACCCATACTTATTTCTGCATTACTACTTTACTTTACGCTGCCTGCAATAAATAAATTTAAAAATAATCAATTACAGTGGACTTGAAATTCATATGGAACCCAACATAGAAGCAAAACTCCACACTGTTTTTCTTTTGATTTTTTTTTTTTTTTTACTGTGGAGAAATGTAACCATGATACAAAAAAGTTAAAAATTCTAAAAACAAACCTTGAAAACAAGAAGAAAAATGTTTATCAGCGATCGTACTTAGAGCTTATATTACTCAGAATACATCAGATACCGTATTAAAGGTGTTTTATAATGTATATTTTAAGTAGTTCAAGAAAAATAATTAACTCTTATTTGTCATTTGTCTTACATTTTGCCGCTTAGTACCAGGGAGAAATTCTTTGTGAATCCATTTTGGATCTGATTTTATATTTTTCAGCTTACCATACAAATACTGATAAAGTACTAAAAAATAATGATAGTAGTAGTAGATTTAAAAAACAGTTTGTGGAAAGAGTGTCTAGTTCCCATTAAGCACCAGTCCTCACAGCAGAGTATTATTCTTATATGAAACTGAAATAACAAACTGTTTTACTTGAAAATTATTTTAGTAAGACTGTCATGCTTCAGATATGCTTTTGCTAGTTGCTTAGCAACAACAATAACAGCTTTTCCAAAAAAGCATCTGTTTAGTAACTGCTAATCATAAAAAGAAAGTTTTTTTTTCTTAATGCTGTCCAGTGGACACAAGTGGTTGATTATAGGACTTGTACTAAGTTGGAATTCTCATGATGTTTGCTTTGTTTGGTTACTTCTCTTAGATTTATTTAAAAAAAATATTGTGCTATGTGGTTAATTGCTGTGGTTAATTGCTGCACCTGAGTACCTTTAGAACACAAGATACACACTAATTGCTACACACAAAGGGAAATAGTGTGTTGTTTATTTAAAGCAAAAGTATTATTGTGAATAGCTGGTAAAGGAGAAAAGTTATGCTTTGTTTTCACTATATAAATATTAGAGCGACGTGACAAGTCGAGAATTAATCAAAACCTCCGGTGCCAACCAGGAATTGTTCTCCAAGAGAGACTCCTTCATTAGGCAAGGTTAGAATCATAGCAAAAATGAAAAGAAAAACAAAAGAATTGGAGGTATGAATGCAATGGACCATCATCCTACTCAGCCAACAAGTCTCCTGAATAAAACATGTTATTTCCTTGTGCATGATTTTAATTCCATTTCTTTAACCTGTGTATAACAGATCTGAACAAAATAGTGCATATACATGTATGTGTGTGTGTGTGTGTGTGTGTGTGTGTGTGTGTGTATACAGAGAGAGAGAGATACATACATACATACACACGCCACACACACATATCTTCACTTTTTGTCTATATATAGCTGGCATGTCACCTCAAATCATTATCGCAATTAATTGAATTAATTAAAAAAAAAAAAGAATACTAAACAATCAGTTATTAACTGTATTATTAATAAGCAATTAATTTAGTATAATTTTATTTTTTGCCTTCAGATCACTGAAAAGGTTTTTACTGCAAATATAATCAATGATTAAAACTTGGATAATTTAGTAATAAAAGAGTAGCCTACTCGTTTTTGATTTTAAAATAAGCACACACACAGTATAAAGTTTAACTATATGTGGTCATTAATAATATTTCAGAGAAATAAGTGAAATAATTCACATGAGCAAGATTGCATTGATTACTGGTCCTGAAGGTGTGATTCGATTAATTTGCAATTAATTGAACCAGCCCTAATAGCTATATAAAATAAAATCAACATCAGAAATCACTCAAAATAAAACATTAAATCCCTGATTATGTACAAACTGGCCTACACGTGAACACAGTAATAGAGATATTGATCAGAGATCTGACCCAACACCCCGGATCAGGTTCAGGTAACCCAATAAAATATAGCTTAAGTAATTAAAAGACTAAAGACTTCTGATAGCATCAGAGTAATTTTGGTACCATCTTTGTTCCTACAAGTCATTTTAAATTCATTTATTTTAGAATACCTTTAGGCCTTAAATATCTCAAATATTTTGTGGACTGCGATGACTCCGATTTAATCAGATCATACCCGTGATAATGATCTGACAACAGCGTAATGGCCTTGGGAACATAATCGCAGCTTGCTAAGAAAACATCTGTATTTCCGTGTGATTTCGTTTATGTGCGCTCCTCCCACCTGCCTGGTAAGGTTGCGCGCTGCCGATGAGTTTTATAGCAACTGTTGCCCAGTGAGGCAGCGCCATAGTCACCGTAGTCCTGGCGACTGTAACCCACCAACAACAACCTCGCTCCATCATTACCACCTCCTCCACCATCCTCATCTTCATCAACCAGTCCACAGTTCAGGTTTGATTCAATTCTTTTTTCTATTTTTAGCCAGAATGTAAGTATTTTTTTTTATCGCGTGACAGTATATGGTGTTATGTGAGAGATTTTAATGTTCTCTGACTTGTGTTTTGTCTGCCGCTGAATGAAGGCTCGCTTGGATAGCTGCTTTACTTTGCTAGCGAGGGTGTTTCTTTGTAACGTGTTAGCCCGCTTGCTAGCGTCGCCTGTGGATACTCACTGTGGAGAGACGTCCTGCTCACCGGCAGAAACGAGCAGTGTGCTCTCCGTGAGCTAAAACGGACACAAACACGTTCAAAAATGTAAAATATTTGCTTAAACTTGCCGCGCTGTTGCGGTCGCAGAGGTCCGGGCTAGTGAGTGATGCTAACTGGTCAGCTGGAGGAGCAGGTGCCTGTTGTTGCTAGGTTGCTAACGACAGAGATGCCTGTTGGTATCCCGGTTTTTTTTTTTTTTTTCTTGTTGTTGCTGTTGTTGGGTTTTTTGGTTTTTGTTATTGTTTTGTTTTTTAGTGGATAAATGTTACTGTGATATAAGTTTGTATTCTGGTGGCTCGACTCTTGCATGTCATACATACTCAGTTCGTCGATTATCAAAGGAAAGTGCTGTGCCCTAGCCTTCCACTTAATTACTGCTTGACAATAGCTAAGCCATTACTTTCCCTTTTGTCTTACGGAGCAAGATCGGCTTCGCGAGCTCTCCATCTGCCCTCTTTGTGGCATCAGATGGTCACGACGAGCTTTGTGATAACACCTGGTTACGTTTTGCAGGAGAAATAACAGTTGATCGATTTTCACATTTAAATACCGGAATGTTTTCTTCAGTCATTTTTGTTGCTCTGTGTTGCATATTATGAAAAATAGGATGATCAATAAACACCTTCCTAAGTGTATGCATTTTGGAGAATAATAGACTAAAAGCTATATTAACACCAAAAAAAAAAGATAATAAAAAATATATTTGCATATATGTACACACACACACACACACACATCACCAAAGGTTTCAGAAAACCCCAATTCTTCCAGTTTT
>JBAMYA010000004.1:8834175-8863548 GCA_037176975.1 Arrhamphus sclerolepis | reverse complement strand
AGCAACACCAAAAAAAAAAGATAGGAAAAAATATATGTGTATATATGTACACACACACACACACACACATATATATATATATATATATATATATATATATATATAAATTTGTGCGTGCCAACCCTGAATGAGGCAGAAAGAGGATATGAGGGAGTGTATATGATTTAAGATGACTCTGTATAAGGGTGAGATCTCTTCCCACGTTGATATTTATGTCTTTCAGGCAATTTTGCTGTTTACCTACTACTGCCAACACAACTACACGCTACTTGTATTTGACCATTTCTTAATCCTGCTGGTGTTTCATACTTAGTAGATTTCTCTGTGTTGCATCATATTTACCTTTGGTTCCTCTGGGTCTTCTGCTCACCAGCAACTCTTATTCCCATTAGAGCAGAGAACAGGTGTGTGTGTGCATGTGTGATAAGGGGAAAGGAGAGAGGGCAGGTGATTCTTCATTAGTGGTGGACCTAAACAATCAAAACGTATAATGCTGTCAAAAGTAAATTTATGAAGATTTCAATATCTGGACTTTAATACTTTGTCCTTCATATGTTTTAAAATTAGATCAGTTTGCATCAAGTCCAGCTACAGCTTTTAAATCTGGCTGAGGTCTGGTCTTTGACTAGGCCATTTCAACATGTTGATTCTTTGTTTTCTTTTCTTTTCTTTTCTTTTTGTTTTCTCAGTCATTCTCTTGAAGTTTTTCTGGTGTGATTAGAATCATTGTCCTGTTGCATGAAACAATTTCAGGCTAGGTGTAGCAGATTGATGGTGTCACAATGACTCCAGAATATTTTGGTATACAGAGGAGTTCATGGAGCCCAGGTCCTATTTCTGCAAAATAAGCCCAAATCATCATCCTTCTACTCCCATGCTTGACATGGGGTGTATGCTGTATTTAGTTTTTCACAGAGCGTGGCGTTGGATGTTGTTAACTAAACATCTCCATTTTGTCCAGAGAACATCGCAGCTTGTTCGGATGTATCTTTGTAAACGTGAGCTGCGGTGCTATGTTCTTTTTTTAGATGGAAGCAGCTGTCTCCTGGAAACCCTTACAAATAAATAATTTTTATGCAGTCTTTTTCTTTCATACTATCACAAACTTATAATTTTTCAAGCATGATAATAATTGATTACAAATTGTTCCCCAGACTGATGGGCAGCAACAGTTGCTTTCCAATTCGGAACTGTAATAACACGTGCTCCAGACCAGCAAGCTTTTAAAACTTTTGCTTTTACAGGGGTGATCACACTTGCTGATGATTTATTTATTAAGTGCATTTGATTAGCAGCATCTTGCTGCTACTTAGGCTTATAATTCTTATGGTAGCAAAAATGGTTCACTTAATTTTTCATATTAATTCTTAATTTTGATTGTGACTTAGTTTTGCTACAAGTAATGACACTGCGTAGTGACTCATTTCCTTAATGTAGAGACCTCTTACGAACCTTTATTTTAAAATAATTGATAAATAAAGACTTACAATTTAAAGAGGATGGATTTTTGTTTTCCAGTTGATTTTATAATCTTACTTTGAGGTCTACTGAAGTAGGTTTATCTTACTCTGCACCGATACAGTATCTCTTTTCACTTTTTTCCTAAAACACTTCATCCCTATTTTTATCACTCCAAGGCATCCCTCGTTTGAATTTTCTATTCATTCACTCTTGTAGTCAGTCAGCCATTCTATAGAGCGTTTTGTGTTACGATATGTAAAATCTAGAGACCATAGCTCTATTTGTCAACAGCAGGACAAAAAAAACTGTATTGAAGATTATGCTAGAGAGTATACTAAACAATAACAGACCATCATCATCCATAGAATTTTGTTTCTTTCGCCCAAGCAAGTTGAACCAGCATGATTAAAATACTGTACAAATTGTAAGTAGGACCCAAAATAATGTTTGTCTGTTTACATACACAACCTAAATTAGGTCACCCCTACAACACACATGCTAATAAAACAGGATGTTGGGAACTGCCAACTATCAGATCATGTTACCACTTACCTGTTGTCCAGCAGGGCAGAAATAGTACCATGCCACCTGCTGCCTGGATCCTGTTGCATTTCCAATCACTTAAAGAGGAGCTGATTAATTCAATTATTCCGTCAGCCATTTTCATGGCCAAGCTGCATGTTCGATTTTTCATTTGTCTTAGCCTTCCACCTGTAATGTATATTTAAGAGAATTTAAGAGATTTCTATATGAACCCTTGTGGCTGCAATGAAATGCATTAAAGTCCCCTTTTCTCCTGCAGCTCACATCATGCTATAAGGAGGAGCAGAGTACATTTAGATTTGAGTCATTTTTCACGCAACTAGTATTTAGTTTCCCACTGGTTCAGCCTTGACACAGAGTCAAGATTAAATGCTTTAGGTTTGACTTGCAGTATTTCATCTACTGCTGCAAAGTTTTTGACATTAAAATCTGCATTGGCAAGCCTTACAATGCAAGTCACTCCCAGTTTTCTTTGTAATCTTAAACCCCCCTCCTAAACAAACACAGTTCTTTGCATACCCTCCTCCTCTCCAACTTCCAATTACATCTCCCTCCACCTGTTTTCCTGCAGCACAAGTGCTTGGTCATGCTACTGTATGTGAGAAGAAAGATTTCATCTTTGATGTTCACACCCTGGTTCATTTTATGTATTGATTCGGCACATTCGACTTTAACATTGTCACACATGATCACTAGTGTAGGAAATTATTGTTTTTGGTGTTTTATTGTAGCAGCGATTGTGAATCTTCTGTATCCTGGGATGTTAGCAGGAGGAACTGAGGGGAAACTCAGAGCAAAATGTTGCACTCCTTGGTGGCTTTTGTTCCTCTGTGTCTTTGTAGGGCTGCACTTGCTCAGTGGAGCACAGCATTTAAGTGGGCCACAAGGGAGTGCCTGAATGGTGTGGCAGGAGGTGTGTGTGCGTGTTCGTGCATGTGTGTGTGTTCCTTTGTGGAGGGGGTTGAGGTGAGGCAACAAGAGTGTGCTCTGATACAGGGGCTCCTTTTCTCAATTAAGTGGGCTCGGTTGAAGCTATGTGCTTTAGCTTTTAAACCGCACTGCGGAGTATAATTCCACAGTCTCCACTCTGCATGTCTTATGGTTTTTCAGAATAATAGAGAAAAGTGAAAGCCATAGTTTGGCTGGATGGCACGATATTTTGAATAACTTTTGTGTCCTGTATTCACTAAGTTGAGGAGTGCAGAGAACATAAGTTTTTTTGTGTGTTTTGCAGTATGCTAATCAGGTTTTCTTAATGTCAGCCAGGCGTCAGGACTGGAACATATGACCAAAATATGAGTTGACTTAGAATGATAATACGCAGTGTATTTCTTTTTATTTCTACAAATATTCTAAGTTATTTTTGTCTGCTTTCAATTGTTAGGTAAAAATCTTTAACTAAAAAAATTATAATAATAATGTAGGACATTCATTTTAATATTATGAGTATTTCAACATAATTTTCATTTCAATGTTCATGAATCGTACATGAATGCACCCTTAAGTGTGTCATAGGCTTTGACATATGAAATAATGTAGATTTCAGGATTAACCCTGCTGTACATTTAATGAACTTAAATTTCATGTTTTTAGCAATGTTTACATGTAACGTGACACTGAGAAAGTGTGCAGACAGGTAGAAATACTTGCACTGAATAGTATTGCATATTTCTTATTGCCAGACGACAGCATGTCTGGCAGCAGTCTGCTGAGATTTCTGACAAACTAAATTAGTCCTCTTCCCAAAGACATTCAGAGCTGTCATGCTGAAAGCTAGTCTTTCTTCATGTTGTTATGTACATTATACTGATCCTTTCACTTTCAGTACCCAGTTTTGACCTTAATCACTCTAACAATAATAAATTGATTTCTTTTTTTTTATCATAAAGGAAAAATGCAAAGAAAAAAGGGAGGAGGGGTCATGTAATATTAAAAGTAAAGGAAAGGGGCAAGTTGTCCCTTGAGTAATTTGAAGCTGTTAGGAGACCCAGCTTAATTAACCAAGAGTGGCTTGTTCATGGAAACTGTGATGATGAAGAAGCTTTTCCCTAGAAGGAATGGGTGACGGTAGCCACACTATTATTAACTCAGTGTTTCACTACAAGTGTTTTCTCTCTTCTTAGTCTTTACCCTTAAAGTACCATACCAACATTTACAGACAATCACAAAATTAGCTATCTTGAAAGTTATCCTGAAAACATTTTTTAATGCTGATCCAGGTTGTTCAGTCACAAGCAACATTAAGCCTGTAAAAGTGGGAACTGGCAGAGCAACAAAAAGCAGCATCTATTTAGTGTTTGTTAAATATTAACTTGTTTTATGGCCGCAAATGTGGAGACAAGACCATGTGTCAGTGATGCATGAGGCTCTCAGTACATTGAGTACCACTAGGCAGAAATAGGTGTTTGGGTACAATCAGACTGGAGCAGCTTTGGTGACATTGATTTTGGCAAAATCCCCAAGTCTGTGATGACACCTCATGTTTCCTGTTATTCCAAGATTAGTTTTCATGTTTTTGGCTAACTAAATGCAAGATAATTACTTTACTTTGCAGAAAGTCTTTTTTGTTGTTGTATTAAATACAAGGCACTACTCTATTCTTGCATGAGTTCAGGAGATGTTGCTGATTTTATGACTAGTTATAAAACAAGGCAATTTCTTAAAGGTATTTTCCTCCTAAAAGTTTTCAGTAACTTTTTGACAACTATAAAACCTGCGTCAGTAAATGGTTATTGTTTTTTTTGTTTGTTTAATGGCTTATCTGTCTGGATTTGACATGACTTTTATTCTGCTCTGAAGTTATTGTTTTGTTACTAAACCTAAATCTTCAATTACATTTGCAATCACTCCTGAGTAAGTCTGTGTTTTGCTCTCTTATTTAGGCGCCATGCAGACCCCTGAAGCAGGCGCTGAATCCACCTCCACTGTCCCCCTTCAGACCACTGTGCCTGTCCAGCCTACTGGCTCTACGCAGCAGGTGGCTGTCCAGCAGCAGGTACATCCAGGCTCTTTATGTGTATTTAGGTCCAAATGTTCTGGGACAAAGTGCACCTGTATGTTTGCAACTTTATCCAATTGAATAATTGATCTGAAGCCCTTGCACTTTATTTTGCCAGGCCCAGACGGTTCAACAGGTTCAACATGTTTACCCAGCACAGGTGCAGTATGTTGAGGAAAACAGCGGCGTCTACACCAATGGCAACATGTGAGTCAGTTACAAGCACATGATGATGGGGAGTTCTGTGTTGTTGAGGGTTTTGTTTGTTTTTTTGTTTGTTTTATTGTTTTTTTTCTTTTGAGGGAATGGCAGTCTTGTGTTTGATTTTGTTCCACTCATTTAAAGATGACCAAAACTAGACATGTCTTTTAAGAGTTCATCCTATGAAGGGGCCCCCTGGGTCTGAGGAATGGGCTTACACACTTGTTCAGTCCACAAACAAGCTCACTTTTGTGGTGCGCGCGCACACACACACACACACACACACACCAGCATATCTATAGACACAAGCAAGCGCTACTGGAAGAAATGCTTCTGTCAGGATAGCTGCTAGTCTTGTCCTTAGAAATATAAAACAATGCCACCACACTGCTGGACGGGGATCTGGACACCGAGCTTATGTCAACAAGATGTGTGCAAGTTGAATCACTCACATCAAATTCAGATCACAGTCACACACATATTAGATATTTGGGTGATGAGGGTGCTGCATTTTGAATAGTTCTCATTATGGTTGCAATGTTGATGTGACTGCTGGCTTCTTCTCTGAACAGAAGAACTTACTCGTATTCAGAGCCACAGCTCTACAGCCAGAACAGTGGAGGGAACTACTTTGATACACAGGGCAGCTCGTCACAAGTGTCCACTGTGGTGACATCTCATGGCTTGACCAACAATGGAGGAGGGGGCACTGCAGGAATAAGCATGGGTCTGGCAGGGGGTCAGGTAATCAGCAACAATTCTGGGACTTACCTGATGGACAACTCTGGGCCCCATCCTGCCACCCAGACAGCACGAGCGTCTCCAGCCACTGTAAGTTGCGCCACATCCCCTGTGTGGGTCCTTTGCTTAGTTTTGCCCGCCTGCTTTTGTGTGTTTGACTTCCTGTCTAGCATATATAGTGCTTGCCCATGACTTAGTAACTTCCACATATTACTACATTGAAATCCGCTCTGCTTTTAATTATCCTTTACTCTGCCTGTTAGTATATGTAGGTGCTCCACTTCTGTCATACTTTGTTAGTCTGTTCACTACTTTGATCCAGAATGTTGTTTATCCGTCTCTAAGGTTTTTTTTTTTTTTCCTAATTTAAACTCTACATTTGTATCTTGTTTATAGTTTTCAGTTTGTTAAGTTTGTAAATGCAGTGCACATATTGTGTGCATGGTTGTCTGCAAGGTGTTTTATCTCTGTTGATCACCTTTCCCTGATTCCTTGTATATGGTGCACGGCACAGATAGTGTCTGAGTCTAGGGAATTATTCAACAACAAACTATGTTCCTGATTTTGTTAACTTTTAAATGTTCAAATAAAAATGGGCTTTGTTTCTAAGTCCAGTTTCATTTGTGCTATTGCCACTTAAACAAAGAAGTAGAAAGGAGCCAAGAGAGAGACATTGGGGAAAGAAATGATCAAGTAAGCTCCACAGTTATGCACTCTTGCTTAAAAGTAATAATAATAATTCTCACTCCACATTTCATTTTGTAAGTTTACCAACAGTTAGAGACCATTATAGACTTGGATTCATTTGATTATTGGTAGTGTTTAATAGTTCACACTTTTCAGAAATACACACCTGCCAATTACACTCCTTTGCTATGTCAATGGAGGCTGGCTTTTCCTCTGTACGATAGCTGTTAGATGGATCTGTGCTTGAGAAATCCTGAATGGTTGTGTAAATGCCAGCTTACCACAATCTGGGCCCTCAATTTTCCTTTTTAGTACAGTATATATGCGCACTTCAAAGTTAGTCAGAGGTTCTCCTGAAATGACAGGTTGTCCTGCTCTGCTTGGGTTTAGTGGTGCTTGCCTTGGGATCTTTTTCGAGATCTTTTTCTTTCATTTTTGCTCGTGCCTGTATTGTGTTTAGATCTGCACTTAGTTTTCTCGCTTTGGTTTAGATTTTTTTTTTTTTTTTTTCCCCCCCGCCTCTTACACTTTGTTCTCCTGTGCTTCGTGGTTTATCAGATTGAAATGGCGATTGAGACGCTCCAAAAATCTGAGGGTTTATCCAGTCAGAGAAGCTCGCTGCTCAACAGCCATGTAAGTTGCTTTTATAAATGGTTGCCCTCGCCAAACCTTGACTTTTGCAAATCTCCCTCCCTTGCTGTTCCGCCTCTCTCAAACCTTTGTATATTTCAGTTTGGTGCGATGCTTGCTGTTTTACATGGCTGGTGTTAATTGTTGCTTTTGAAAATCACTGGCTGCCATAGAAGCTTTTGCAGAGCTTTCATGCAGCTGTATTAAGTCTACTGACCTGATGTCTTGTGGATTAGTGTCTAAATATAGATAAAGAAGTTAAAAAGCATATGTTCCATTTTGTAGCTCCAGTGGCTCCTGGACAACTACGAGACAGCAGAAGGAGTAAGTCTACCACGATCCACCCTCTACAATCATTACCTGCGCCACTGCCAGGAGCAGAAACTAGACCCTGTTAATGCAGCGTCTTTTGGCAAACTCATTCGCTCCATCTTCATGGGACTCCGTACAAGGCGCCTTGGGACAAGGTTAGCATCTTTTTTTGTTTGTTTGTTTTTTTTTAGCTTTTTCTCCCCTCATTAAGAAACTTCAGTGTGAAAATTCAAATTCATGATTTGCCTGGTCCTGTTCTTGCTTTTCCTCAGTAAACCTTTCATTTCAGCTTTGTGGCCACGTTAAACTTTAGTTTATATTTTGCAGAGGGAACTCCAAATATCATTACTATGGTATACGCGTGAAACCAGATTCCCCGCTCAACAGGCTCCAAGAAGACATGCAGTACATGGCTCTCAGACAGCAGCCTGTTCAGCAAAAACAGAGGTAGATTACAAACATTCTGGCACATTCACTCACTGTAAAACTTGTTATAGTTGTTGGTGATATTAAATATGTGATTTCAGGTTCAAGTCAGTCCAGAAGTTTGATGGAGGCTCTGGGGAGAATTATTCAAGTGGAGGCCAGCACCATCCTGGTGCAGCAGAGCAGACAGTCATTGCACAGAGCCAGCACCACCAGCAGTTCCTAGGTCAGCAGCTTTTCATTTTGTCTCAACATTTGTCAAAATTTACTTCTAATTAAAAAACGAAACACTGAAATATACTTTATGTAATGTTATTTTATATTACTGTCCTGTGGTTGGTGTACTGAAATTGATAAGATAAATATTTCCCAACAGATGCATCGAGGGCACTCCCTGACTTTGTAGAACTGGACTTGGGTCAGAGTAATTCAGAGAACATCAGTCAAGAGGATATGAAAGCTCTCCAGTCCCTCTACAGAGAGCACTGTGAGGTTAGACAGCCCTACACATAATATAAAAGAGATGGGAGGATATTCCTCAAAAATCAAAATATTGTCATTGTACCTTTTTAGGCTCATTTTTAATAATTCTGTTGAGATGCTTGATTTGAGATTATTTATTGTTTCTCCTCCAAATCTGTTTCAGGCTATCTTGGATGTGGTTGTTAATCTCCAGTTTAGTCTAATTGAGAAGCTGTGGCAGACATTCTGGCGTTATTCTCCTCCTGACACTGTAGAGGGTGCCACCGTTACAGAAAACAGGTGCAGCTGAGCTAATTATCATACTCATACATAGCTCTATATATATTTGCACCCAATTTATTTCAGGGTTAATATGTTTACTCAAGTGTTTTTCTGGTTTGCTTCCCACCACAGCAGCATAAGTGAAATTGAAGCACGGCTCCCCCGAGCACAGCTATTGGTGCTGTGCAGAAACGAGGCAGTTCTTAAGTGGATGAGCACCTGTGACCATTTAATGTACCAGGCCCTCGTGGAGATCCTTATTCCTGATGTCCTGAGACCCATTCCCAGTGAGACACCACTCATGTTTGTATGACTGATGCTTTAAGATTTGTGATATAACTGACTTACTTCGCTGCTTTTCAGGTGCCTTGACTCAAGCCATTCGCAACTTTGCCAAAAGCCTAGAAGGTTGGCTAAATAATGCCATGAACACCATTCCGCAGAGAATGGTCCAGACCAAGGTATTGTAGTGATCAGAAATGTAGGACTGTTGAAAATAATAGCAGTGTGTTTAAAAAAGGATTTGAGATCGTTCTAGCTGAGCAACCTATCATTTTCTGCATTTTTTTTCTTCTGTGTTTTCGCCTCACCAATCAAAGTAGACTGTTCTTATGAACAATGTCTGGAACAACTCACTTTCACAGATTTTCAGAGAAATGCAATTTATCCAGCGTGCACAACATTCGCAGCCTTTGTTCTTAAATAAAGGGCATCAGTTTGACACCCGTTTTTTTTTCTAATGAATGAATGAAGGACACTTTTTTTTTTTTTAACAACCTTTTCTTCACTTTCTATAAGAAATGAATTTTTCTTCTTCACGGTTTGACTTAGAATAGAATGTGCTGTGTTCCAAATGTATTTCTGTTTGGAAGTAAAAGCTGTTATAAGGGTTTTGAGCTTTCTTTAAACACACTTCTATTATTCTGAGGAATATGTTACCTCTTGTTGTGAAAAGTAAGTCGTCGACCTGAAGAAGATAACAGGGGTTTTTGTGTACATTCTCAACACAGATTGCCGCTGTTAGTGCCTTTGCGCAAACATTGCGCAGATATACGTCACTGAACCACCTGGCTCAGGCGGCACGTGCTGTGTTGCAAAACACATCACAGATCAACCAGATGCTGAGTGATCTCAATCGTGTTGACTTTGCCAACGTACAGGTCAGAACAGTTACTTCGGATTTGGCCATTTCAGTCAAGGTGCTTTTGTTGTGCACATGTGAAACCGTTTTTCTTTTCTTCATGCTGCTGTATAGGAGCAGGCATCGTGGGTGTGCCAGTGTGAGGAGGGAGTGGTTCAGCACTTGGAGCAGGACTTCAAGGCCACGCTGCAGCAGCAAAGCTCTCTGGAGCAATGGGCAGCCTGGCTGGATAATGTGGTCACTCAGGTGCTCAAGCCCTACGAGCACAGGCCCAGCTTCCCCAGGGCCGCTCGACAGTTCCTGCTTAAGTGGTCCTTCTACAGGTGTGCAAAATGTTAGCCATTCACACACGTGTTTGAGAATATGCGACGTGGAGACAAGAAGCCTGCAATATTTTGCGTGTGTCTGCAGTTCTATGGTGATCAGGGACCTGACCCTGCGCAGTGCTGCCAGCTTTGGTTCCTTCCACCTGATTCGCCTGCTCTACGATGAGTACATGTTTTACCTAGTGGAACATCGTGTGGCGCAAGCTACTGGAGAAACGCCCATTGGTGTAATGGGCGAGGTAAAAAGAAAAAAAAACGCAGCATCTGGGCTTTTATTTAACCTAAGAATTTACGCCTTGTCATCTTACTGTTAGTGTCTTTGTCATGCAAAACATAACTACAACAAGGCATTTGTCTCTCATTTCAGTTTGACAGCCTCAACACCTTATCCCTTACAAACATTGACAAAGGTAAGCCGATCAGACGATTTGGGGTTTCCAACTCATGTTAATATCCGTCTATCCAGGTATATTAACAGCCTGGCAAAAACTACGGATAATAATATAATCCCAGGAATATTTTATAACACTTATGTTTTTTTTTCTGCAGTTCTTTTTAGTCCCCCACTGCTCTCTCTCACACACACACCTACACACAAGTTAAATTGACCTGAAAGCAGGGCATTAAATCAGAGTCAGGTGATGTGTTTTTATTGAAATGTAAATCTGTAATACGTATGAGACAACATGAGGGCATGAAGGAAAAGATAATTTCAGGAGACAGAGGCATGTGTCTGTATGTATGTATGTGTATATATATATATATATATATATATAGAGGGTGGAATATGTTGTTGAATAACAGCAATGTCCTACTTTCTCCTGTTCAGATGAAACAAGCGGCATGGACAGTGACTTGGAAGAATACGCTGAGGAATCCGGAGAACCTCTTGCCAAGCGGGAGAAGTCAGAGCACGAGGTAATCCAGGTGATCCAGGTCGGGGCACTAGAGGACGGATCCCATCCTGTGGTGGGTGTTGTCCAGCCAGGTGTGCTCCACTCATTGCCGCAGACCCCGCAGGACCACGCTGAGCACATCCTGACCACCTCTACTGGTACTCCCACCATCCGCCACTGCAGCACCACAGGCAACACGTATGCCTCAGTTTGAAGGTCTGAAGGGCAGAGCTGACCTTGTCTGGCCCAGGTTTGCTGTCTCACATATTTCCACATATCTCTCTTACTGTAAGTCTAGATGTTTGCGTCCTTTTTCATGCATCGTATCTGTTTACACTTGTGTGGACATGCGCTCCTCTCCCTATCCAGTGTGGTCAGTGGAGGAGTGATACCCTGGCCAAGATGTGCTGTGTCTTTGTCTGACTTATTAGATTCTGGATGTAAGTCTGTACTCTCACATAGAGCGGCAGCTGGTGGAAGGGACCTGGAAGAAAAGGACTAATTTGACCAGTTGCATGTTTCCTGTACAATTATAACCTACTGCCTCTGTCTGTGTACACAGATGGGGTTTTAACCTGAAGGAAAAATAGCCTCCTTCAAACTGCTGATGTCTCAGAGCTCAAATCCATGTCACTAGTCCCAGCAGAGCAAAAGCGTCGTCTATCTCAAATCATTCACCCATTGTACATAGTTTTGCTGTATTTTTCAATTGGTATTACTCAAAGCCCATGGTGCTATTACTGTGTTTAGTTAAAAGTTTTAGCATGATTGCAGTTAACATGCATTCCAACTGCTGACAAACATCTAACTGAACAAGATGTTTTTGTTTTGTTTTTTTAGTATTGTATGTAGCTAAATAACAAACATTTTGTTTATGTATGATATTTAAAAAAGGATCATGGGGCAGTTCTGTTTGACAATTAAGTTATCCACCTGCTGGGAACCATTTACAGCATTTAGCCAAATGTGCTGCTGCTCCTGTACATAGGGATGAAAGTGAGGAAGAAGGCTATAGAACGGAGGAAAAAAGAAAAAAAACTTCCTCAGTGCTAGCTTTTCTATGCACCCCGTGCATAATGCTTGCCTTTTTTTCGTTTTAGATATCCTCTAGCGTGGTTTATGTGATGAGCTGTAATCCTTAAAACAACTTATTGAACATGTTCCCCCGACTTTGCTTTTTCTTTTTTTTTTCTCCCCTCTTCTTCTTTTTATCTCAATGAAATTTATTAAGTTTGCAGTGGACCAAAAATAATCAGACAATAGTGAGCCCTTCGAGCCACACAAAAAGCTGATTCCTGTCCCACAGTGCCATGTTGGAGAGCAGAAGGAATGTCAGGGATTTAATGTACCTCGGCTTTATCATAGTGCCTTATACTTAAATGCAGCTGTTCATGTAGTCCTGACTGTGTGCTGTAGGAGCCCACAGCCCCTCTGCATTGTCCCAGCCACAGATTTGGCTTTCTGGTGACTCATGGCTGGATTTGGGCTGGCTCAGCAGTGCTGAGACCTGTGGGATGCAGGCACAGACACACCTGTTGTTTTCTCTCAATCAGCTTTTCTAAGCTTGTAATTGATCTGAGTCATGGTCTTTAGCCTTGCTCCTGCCCTCACTCTGCCCCCTTGAGGCCTATTCTTGCATTAGACTATGTCATCGGGTGAAGTGTGTATGTGTGTGCGTGCGTGTACATGTGTGAAACAATGGTTGCATAGCTCTACAATGTGCTTTTATGTATATATGTTATTATGCCTATATGTTTGTGTGCGTGTGTGTGTTGAAACACATCCATCAGTCACCCTACCTCAAACCAGTGGTGCCAGCCCTTTGATGCGTGCAGCACAGTCACCGAACCTTATTGCACACACGCCACTGTACTGCACAAATCTCAACGCTACAGAGAAAATCTACATTGCTTTTCTCTCACCTCTGATAGATTTTCTTTTCAGTTTTTTAGCCCATAAAATGCTTCACAATTTGTTCCCTGTTTAAAGATCATCTTTGTACAGTGGACCAAAAGTAGATATTTTCTGATATTCAAAGAGATATATAGATCTATAGATATATATGTATAATATATGAAAAGATTACACTACATATATCTGTTGCTTTTTATGTGGTTGATTGTTAATATGTGAATGTTTCTTTGGGTAGCTCATCTGTAATTAGTTTATAGACTGTGAACTGGGAAAGTCTTGGGGACTAACTTCTGATTTCTTAGATTGCATCTATACTTGAACTGTTAGCTTTCTGTGTTATAGGAAAAATTGAGATTAATCCTCTAAATAGGAACATTTTGGTACTAAACTAATTTTGTTATTATTTTTATGCCTGTTTAAGCGGTTTCTTTTTCTCTTTTTTTTTTAAATGTTAATTTATTTATATTTATTGTATTATTTTAAGTGCTCATCCATGAATTCTGATTGTAAATCCAGAATGATACCACTGTTTGTTTGTTTTTTTTTCCTGTTTTTTTTTCTTTCTCAAGGAGGGACTGGATTTTTTTTGTTTTGTTTTTGGAATCACAACCCAAATATACTTAAATTCCTGCTGATATTAACATTTTTCTTTTTTTTTTTTCTTTTTACTTGATTCACCTTATGTCGGGCGCCTGTGTACAGATCATGTTCTTGTGCCAGTGAATAAGGATGAGAAAATAGTACAAATCCACTATGTCATTTAAGCGTCTGGGTCACCCAAACTCAGTTGTTAACGCTAACGTCCTACTACACCCTTAACTTGACCCGTGGCTTTGTGATGTGTAGGTGAACTAATGATAAAGCACAGTTTGAAAAAGGTTTGCAAATGAACAACACTGTAGAAGCTGCAAGTTTAAGGCCTTGGTTGTTTTCCTTGTCACAATTATAAACTTCATGTTGGAATAAAGTCAGTAGTGATGATGTCTTATAAGAAATGGATAGAAAAGTATGAGCCATACATCATGGTCTCCACCTAAACCAGATTATGAGTCTGTACAAGTAACTGCAGAAAAAAAAAATCCTATTCCTACATCTTCAGTTGATTGACTCAAAGTTAACATAAAATGATGGCATTCTGTTGAAAATGTTAAAGTATATTGTTACAGTCAGAGATGAATGTTTTTCAGACTACATTTCCTCCCGATGGCATGTTTTATTGTTCTCATACTTGACTATTAATATTTTTCATAATTTTGATCATAAATTCTTTGTCCTATATTCATTACAGAATTGTAGATGGTGACTTGTATTATTTTTGTGCCTGAAGTGAAAAATGGCTTAAAAGGTGTTTTCTTTGAAGTCTGAATTGTGTGCTTTTTGAATTGTAAGTGCTTTCTGGTCTTGAAAACTTGCCATGTGCTGCTAGCAACTTTTTTTTTTTTGGTTGTTGTCGTTGTTTTTCTTTGTCATTCTAGCTCTTTTCCTAGCATTTTTTGTTTTTATTTTCTTGCCAGACAGTGTATTTCGAGGCGTGCCTGGTGAACACGGGACTGATGGTAATGCTGCCAACACAATTGTACTTCATTTCTCAGTGTCTGAATTTGAGAAGTAATGTTTTTTTTTATGTATACCTATATAACAGCTTTGCAAAGAAGCCCATTTCCAACCATAAAACTTAAGGTATAAGTGAGAAATGCCACTCCACATGGATGACATGGCAGCTTCACTGACCCATAGCAAACTCTGGTGCCTTTAATTTCACCCCGGCCGCAGCAGATGGCCTCGGTGACCACTCGGTCTCGGATGGGCTTCAGATGGAGGCTATAGAGCAGACGCGTGTCGCACTTCTGACGTTGAAAACAGTCCTGTGGATACATTCAGACATGACTATTGATAAGTTATTGGATGTTGACAACAGTCACAAACACTCTCGGTTAAGTAAAACAAGGATGAAAACCTGCAAACAACTTTTAAATGTATAGAACTGGTAAATGTACCAGGAGAGTTGCTGTAAGTATGAAAAAAAAAAAAAAAAAAAGAAGCTCTCTTAAGTTGTTTTCTCATGATTGTGATTTCTTTTGTCAAATATTTTCTGAATGCTGTGACCCGTTTGAGATTTGTAAGTGCCATTTCACAGTCTAGTGAGTCGTGGCCATCTGTAGCACGCTCTAATGCAAGCACAAGCATTTGGCAATGACATTTGGGGAAGGCTTTCATTTAAATTCACCTTTGACAAAAATGTGTACATATTAAAAAAAAAAAAAAAATCTGAAAAAAGTATATTTATTTGTGTCCTAATTATATGATTTGTTCTTTTGGTGACATTTTATCTGATATGTTGGCTTTTGTGATTTTATTTTTTTTTCTTTTTCCTTCTTTTTGGATAATGTATAGTATCTGATAATATAAATACAAATTTTCACGTGACTTTCTTTTCGTGTGCCGTTAAGTTTGCTGCATAAACTGTATATTCTCAAATTGGCGAGCAAACCAATGTGTGTAAGGTGATTTGTATTGTGTATTTTACATAAAAAGAAAAAAACAAGGACGACTGGGGGACTTTTATATTTACAAAGACATTGTTATTTAGTGTGTCGTAACTGATGATTATAGAAACTATTAATGACACATGTAGTTTCGTTTTCTGAATATTTCAGATCTCAGCTCAGGCTAGCTTCTTAGTGTTGTTTTCTTAAAATTTGTGACTTGTCTTTGCAGTAATAAACATTTTCTTGTTCAAAGCCAGTGTCCTCTTCCATAACCGATTCACACACTAACAAGTGACTCATTGTTAGCCCATTAAAGTTTATTCATAAACACCAATATCATTCAAACTCCATATGTATTCAGATTGTATGACATAAATGTAAAGATTAATGAGCATGATCCCACATTTCCTGAAAATTTTACAGGTGTTTTTTTTTTTTTTTCCTTTTTTTTTTAATTTATGACCAGAATGGTTTGTTGCCATAAAGGTAGCAAAAAGAGTATAAAACACAGCTGGAGGTAAACTGAGCTCTAAATACCAAAATAGTGTTTGATCATTAGTGCTGAGCAAAAACAAATCGTTCAAATAAGTAACTCAAAAGTCTTCCATGCAATGTAATACTGAAATGACTGCAGTCTGGTAGCTTTTCAACATTTCTTTAAAGTATATTTGGCATCGTTATGGCTTACGCTTTCCTCACAGTTCATTCCTCACCCAGCTGTTAAGTGTAAATTAACAAAATGAAATGCGCAGTGGTCAGCCATTTAAATTTGATGCACCATCCAAACGATTGAGTATCAAAGACTCAGCTAATTATATCTTTCAAACCTGTTGTTTGAAAAGGCTAAGTGTCTGATACTGAAAACAAGATATTGGTCAGATGGCACCATGAGCCACATGTTCATGGATCTGGACAAGAAAAACTACAGTAAGAGATTACACAGATTTGATAAGTAACCACAAACGAGACTACGAAACAAGGCGAAATACAAACAAATAAAGTGCTAATGGAGATCTAATTAAAAAACATAATGTGCGTACTTTTTTGTAATGAAAATATAACGGCAATAATATTGAAATGTTGAAAATCTGAACAAGATTCAAAAGATTTCGTCTTAACAGTTTTGATCATTTCTCATGGTGCTGAAAGAGTTATTTAAAAAATGATTAAAAATGGGCTTTTCAGATGCTCGTTTTTAAACAAAAATCCCGGAGTATAAACCGAGAAACCTACAAGAACTGTTCAGCACAGAATTTTTTTTTTAAAGTTACACCTTACATGGACGTGACTACAGTATGATTTTTCCCATTGACCTGATCAGTGAGGGGGAGGAACTCCAACTACAGGAAGTCTGTTCAGCCACAGAGAAATCAAATGGACCGCCAGTATACTCTGCTAAATACACATTTAGTATATACAGATGAGGTAAGTAGAACTAAATAGTTGAGAGTAATTCAAGTCATCTTTAAAGGGAATTTTGAGAGATTTGATTTTTTTTGTCACCTAGAAATTGTAAGTATGCAAATGTACACACTGAAAACCAGCTGAATAATCTCTTGTTGGTCATTTGTTAATCACAAAACTATGCCTAAAAGATTACAGCCTCATTTAACCTCAGTCATCACGGTCTTGGAAGTTTATGAGGCTCGGGCTTCAGTCACTTCCTGTTTTTATGCAGTTCCAGAAAACACAACAATGGCAAACAGTCTGGCTTCTTATGTAATTTGCATGCTGTTGGTAGCACGTTTCCAGTATACTCCCATGTCTCTACAGTGTAGCTCGCAGGTTCCTCCACCTGTTTGGAAGTTGCTGAATATACAGATCATGAGCTTAGCTCAGTATACTGGCAACTGCTCACAGCACTGCAATTTAAATAAGTGTGGTTGGAGTACACTGCCAGCCTTTTAAGTCTTTTTTTTTTTTTAAACTCTAAAACCTATACAGAATCCATGTGATTGCAGTCCTCCATTAGCACTCCAGGCCTACAGGTGGAGTGGCCAGTTAAAATTACAGTTGGATTTTCTTTTTTCTTCCAGTTCATATCTTTTATATTTCAGTCAAGAGGCTGGGGGTCAGCTATGGGCATGGTGTGGAGAACCTCATCCAATAGTTGCAGAGCTCTGTGTAAATGGATTTCAATCCAGCAGGGTGTCTCTTTGATGCTTTGTCGTGGGTAGTCTGGTCCCCAGCCCTTCACGAAGCTCATGCGCAGGATGCACAGTCTGCGCAAGTCATCAACCCCAATGCCTGCAGCAGCAGACAAACCTGGAGGAGAATTTACAGGCAGTTTTAGAACAGCATGGTGGTAGCGGCCAAACCAAAGCAGGGACATCAAAAACCCCTCTTCACAGATTTCCATTCATCTGGTGTGAACTGAAAGCATCAGCTTCATGTTTGAATGACGTCCCTGGTTTTTAATCACCCTTTTTTTTCCAACTGCAAAAACATGATTTTGTGCATCTTCTGATACAGCTTTCATTATAGAAAAGTCATCAAGTTAAGTAAACCATCATGTTTTTCACTCTGTAAAAACAAAGTGACATCTTAAGTAACACCAATTACATTTTTTTGCACCTTCTGTGCAATAAGCATAAAAAAAGTAAATGTTGGCTGCTTCTATTTAGTGCCGCTATGTTTAACAAACACCATGATATATGAGCCGTTTTGGCAGTATGGCACTATGTGAGAAAACTACGACTCTAAAAAGACTTCTTAATTAAACATCACTTGACATACTGTCATGGCTCTTTCCCTCACTTTCACAAACATCTCTAAATGAAAACACGAGGCGCATTTACATTGAAGTAACCAATGTTGGAATGCCGTTGCCTATATAAATTGAAACTACTGATGTTATGTATTTTATGTCTGAAAAATAAATTATTCTGATAGTCTACTTAAGTAGAATAAATACAACTGTTTTTGTGCTGAAATTGTACACACCTCTCAATAACAAGGACATGTTAGGCCCCTGTTATTCAAAAAAAAAATCTAAATTATTCTGATATATATTTTTGGTCCATCACTCAGTCTCTTTGAATAAAGAAAAACACAGGAAAAATACACTTCAAAGCTACATCATTTTCACTCTTTGCACACAAAAAAAGAAAGCCTGAATACAGCTTCCATATTCTGGATAAATATATTTTCTGATATCACAGCTAAGTTCAAACGACTAAAGCCATTCCAATATATTCTCCTCCAAACGAAGGGCTTCTGATGATCTAAAATTAGCAGCATGAATCTATAATATTTAGGAGACCACAGCTAACATAAAGAAATCATTAAGTTCAGTTTTTCTAATTAGGCCATGGCTGACAATATCAGCCGTTTTTTTCCCCCCCTTGCTTTACTGGCCCGTAATTCTATTCCTCACAATGGTACACAGTTCAATCTCCCTGATATTGGTCAAAGCTCAAAGCTGACCCACAGAGTCCGACAGTGAGCAGTAATCATAATAATATGCTTGTTCAAGGCAAAGTGCAACAGTAAGAGCACTTACTGATGGCGGGGGCGATGCCTCCCACAGAGCCAGGCCCGGGGATGTTCCCAGCCACTGCTGCTGCCTGAGCTGCAGCTGCTGCCTGAGCTGTCGCTGCCTGCTGCTGCATCTGCCTGTGGCACTGGCGCAAGTCGAACACCTGCCAAGAGACAAGACAACTGCTAAAATCTGTCTAGGGACATTGTGTGATTTAATGTCAACCTGATCTTAACATAATCGGTGCGCAGTTGGAACACACATTTCAAACAGTTCCTAAATACTGAAGTAAGAAAGGATATACTCATCACAATCAAATGACTATGCATGGTAAAACTAAGGATAACATCTTTGTAATAATTATGCTTGACAATAGTAACTACAATGGCCCAATCAGCTTTTCAACAGTCTTTACCACTTATTTAACAGGTGTCCAGGTAAAATTAAACAGTGACACACTTGGAACATTTTATTATATAATATATGTTGTAATCTCACCTTGATGTAAGCACTGGGGTAGATCTTGTGAACTGCATCCCCTGGGGCACGACCAGCCTCTCGGTCCAAATAATAGCTCTGCACAAACACTGCATGATCACTCAAGCAACGCACCCACACATCTCCTTCACCTTTGCACTCTAGCTGCACGCCTTTGCCAATGTGTAGTCTAAAGACATAAGAAAAAGGAAATTATTACTAAACAAACCACGAAAGAAACTTAAAAATGCAGTTAATTTACAGAGCATATTTTAAGACTCAAAGAAGCTTTGAATAAAGAAAATCAAGAACAAAAAAAGAAAAACACGAAATGCACCTGGCTACAGCCATAATTCATATTTAGAAAACACACTGCACATTAAAAAAATGACTATAATAAACTGCATGATAATATGCCATCATTTAAAAAGACAAAAGGAAGTGCATCTTCAAAACTGTCATATTTGGTCACCTTTAAGGCTTCATTTATCAGGAGGGAATAGAAGAAAAAAATTATCCTGAAAGAGGTCTTAAAATTAGATAAATACAACTGGAGATGAACAACAGCATGACGTATTTCAAGGAGAAGTTATCTATTGAATCAATATTAAACCAAAATGCTTCTATCTGGGTTAAAAGGTTAAATGGCAGTTATGTGGAGTTGATAAAATGCAATTAATTAAGGAATAGTGAGCAAATGTGATGACTGCTGGCCACCGCAAGCCTGAAGCACTCAGCTGTTTGTTCATACGATACCACATCAGAGAGATGTCAACAATACCAACATTCCACAGTAGGAAACATTTCTCACAAGTGGAAAACATTTAAGATAGCTGCCAATCTTCCCAAGAGTGGACATCTCAGCAAGTTCACAGAAAAGGTCAGACCATGAAATGTTCAAAGAAATTTCAAAACATCCAACAGCTACAAGGCAGACTCTTCAAGTCTCTGCGGTTAAAGTGTTAATGAACATGACAAGAGGCTTTCCAAGAAAGGCTTCTTAGAAGTTCTCTGGAACAAAGTTCTTTGGAGAGGTGAATCCAAAGTGGAGCCATTTGGACATATAGCACAAGGCAACATTTGGCGAAAATTCTCAAACCATTAAACACACACACACAAAAAAAAAAAAAGCATAGAAGGGATACATAGTGCACACTCTTCATACCTTCTGTTAAACACAGTGGTGAAGAGGACAATTTGGAGTTGATAAGCAGCCACAACATAGCCTAAATGTGAAGGATTTCTGCCTTACAGAAAACAACAGTTTCCACTTATTGCTCCTGAAAGCAATTCTCATTCTTGGTTGTACTTTTTTCTTTATACTGCATCTGCATATTGGTTTAATAAGTAGTGTGCTATTGTTCACCTGGGGTTATATTTACTTAAGACCTGGGAAGGACAAGATGAGGTTTTTAACCATTTAAATCCTTAAAGCTAACAGAGGTTGTGCTTTCATTTTCACATGACACCATCTCCACATCTATGGTAAAATACCTGGCTCTCTCTATATTCTCTGTCCTGTGGACGTTACTCAGTTGGCCCAAGCAGAAGCGATCCCCTCCTGATGGATCCACATAGCCATCCACAGTTACGATTGGACATGTGGACGGGACTTTAAATGTCTCCCCCACCTGAACATCCATCTCAAAGTATGCAATGGAGCACCAGTATTCTGGAGCTGGAACAAGCAGCCAAAATGTCAATGCGTTGCACTTGGGCCATATTAACAATAAATGAAAGCTGCCTGTGGCTTTACACTTACCTGGGTGATTGGATATGGGGGGCTGGAATGCAATTTCATTGGTAACAGGCCCTGAAAAGGACATTTTAATATTATTTTTGAACAAAACAACACAGAAACCACACTCGTTCTTAAAACTGTAATATGTCAATCAGAAGTAAAGATAGATCCTCAAACAAGAACGGAAAATGTCAAGAGTCCATTAACTGTCACGGATGGGGAATGATTATTAATATGTAGAGATCCATCGACTGCAATTTTCTTGGACAATTCGGACTTTCTTTAAGGTACGTCAGTTCTGAGAACTATAATCGAACACATGCAGCAGCATAATGAACCTTAAAAAAAAGAGAACAGATGCAGCTGAATTTGTGCGCTACTGGCGTAATTTTTAGTCTCAGCTTTTGTTAGCTTCATAGCATTGAGGAATGCTCAGCGGGGTGATAATTCTTTTACATGTTAAGATTAAGTTAGTTGTCCAAAACATTTAGGTTATATACCTCTACATTTAATTTTTTTTAATTACAGACTGTACCAACTGCTATTATTGTGGTTTTATAGACTGACAGTGAAACACGTAATCACTGAAGGCATACTTCCCAGTAACTATATTATCAAGATCACTCACTGGCTAGAGGAAAATCTGGATTTCTCTGTACTTCACATTGATGCAACTACTCACAGTAATGTCCCGTGTGAGGCATAGGTGGATGATGTTGAAGGTGCCCATTCTGGTGTTGAGGCACCGCTGAGGTAAAGCTGTTGTTTCTGCTCCAGTTTGGGGGAGGATCTGGAAACACGCATTTATTTCAAATTACCACCATTACTGATGTAATGAACAATTTCAAACTTTCAAAATATCTTTAACTGACTACACTCTGTTAAGTTTGCAATAAAGAAGTTAATGCTGTGTATTATCTCACTTGAAGGTCCAGCACTAATGGCAGAGAATGCAGAAGTCGAAGCTGTATTGTTGCCCTCTGATGGGGGCAGCAGGGCGGGGCTGCTGAACGTCTCCTGAGCAACCGGTCTTGTTGGCGGATGCTGAATTGTCTGCAGGTGGCTTTCAGAACTGGAGTGAGACTGTTGGTTATCAAAGTCAAACTCGTCTTTTACGATGAGTGGACCTGGCAGAAAATGACAGACATGATTAAGACAGATGAACATCCTCAAAATCTTTGACAAGGAAAAGGAAAGCTGTGTACCTGAATTTGAAAGGGTCAGTGTTGATAAGTCTGCAAACACAATTTACAAAAACATATGAATCAGTTTCGCTAAATTAGATTATTTAACTCAATAATCAAAAATCATTTAGAACAATTTAAAGGAAATGACTGCAGATGAGCAGTAAGTGATATTGCTTGCTTACCAATGCCTGGAGAAACAACCCTCTCGTAGTGGTATGGGTTGACACAAACACTGTCACATTTCAGATCAAAGGCATATTGGCAATATTTCACATGTTTTAATTCATTCTTGTGCAGATCTGGCCATCGCCACAGTCTGGCATAGACAACATGGGGAAAACCTTTACGCCCTGCAACCTAAAGCACAGAAAGGGCGGTCTAAGAAGATGCTATTTGCTTCTCAGAGTTTATCAGTTAAAACTTGGTAATGTACTATACCTGCAGGCGTCCATCCAATGTTCGTTGTATGGTTACACACTTGCTAGGATGAGCTCCATTTGTGGTGATAGCAGTGATGAGAGAATCCAGCTCGTCTTTCTTCTCCTTCAACTTCTTGACAAGACTCTCAATGGCTCGCTTAGCAAAGCTTTCGCTCTCTCCTCCCTGTCGGTGGCACATGAGGCTGTGCACAATGCTCAGGCAGGCATCATTGCTTGTGGGAGTGTTTGTGATTGACATCTTGCTCAACAGGGATCAATCTCACCAAGGTTTTACACTTGTATTGTCTACACTTTGCGTAGTAGAGATGTCAGGGAGAAATTAGTGTGATCCACTTGAGCCGATGTTCAGCGACCTAAAAGAGAAAGAGTACCATTTTGTAAATGAACATTATATATGGAGAATTCATTATTATAAAATTTTGGGGTCCGTTCATATCAAATCAAGCAACAAAGTTCATGCCATAGATTTTTGTAGAAAAAACATTCATGATTATTGGTCCTCTCAAAATACCAAGGCTTTATGTACTTTTCACAGCCAGAAGGAAAAAAAAAAACCCTCCTCCTTCCTCCCACTCTTTATCATGCTTGTGTGAACGAAGATCACACATAAATATTGCTGTCAGTCTGACTTTACAAGCTATTACCTAATATGAACTGTTAATCTCACAATATGCTGACTTTCAAACCACGCATTTTAAACAAACTGCATTTGACATATAACATGTCTATCTTAATTGATGTGAATTTTATTATGTTTATGCTTCAGATTGTGTTTCTTTAAGCACCAATGAGTTAATTAAATGGACTTAATCTACAACCTCAATTCCAATGAAGTTGGGATGTTGGTATTTCTGGGTGTTGTTGATATATGGCTTTTGCTTTGCATGGTAGAGTATTAAGTTGCACGTGTAAATGTAGAGACGAACTGTGTTAACTGACAATGGTTTTCAGAAGTGTTCCTGAGCCGATGTGGTAAACACAGTGCTATCTAAGGGATTGAAGTGCACGGGCATTCAATGTTTGGTTTTCAGCCTTGCTGCTTATGTGTTCTCCAGATTCTCTGAATCTTTTTATGATATTATGATGATGATATCCCTAAATTCCTTGAAATTGTACATTGAGAAATGTTGTTCTTAAACTGTTGGACAATTTATTCACGCAGCTGTTCACAAAGTGGTGAACCTCACCCCATGCTTGCTTGTGAATGACTGAGCCTTTTGGGGAAGGTCCTTTTATACCAAATAATGACACTCACCTGTTTCCTGTCTGCCCGTGTAATGTTCCAAACAGGTGTTTTTCTGCACATTCCCTAAACTTTCTCAGTCTTTTGTTGCCCCTGTCCCAGCTTTTTTGGAATGTGTTGCAGGCATCAAATTCAAAATAAGCGGATATTTGCAAAAAAAAAAAAAAAATTAATTAAGTAAAGTTTCGGTTTGAACATTAAATATCTTGTCTTTGTAGTGTATTCAATTGAATATAGGTTGAAAAGGATTTGCAAATCATTGTATTCCGTTTTTATTTATGTTTTACACAACCCATCCCATCTTCACTGGAACTGGTGTTGTACTGACAGACAGCCATGAAACGACGTGGCATGAAATATCTGGTCCTGGTCACACTGGGAACAGAAGAGTTCTGGTTTGTTTTGCTTT
This sequence comes from Arrhamphus sclerolepis, assembly GCA_037176975.1. Classification (NCBI taxonomy): domain Eukaryota; kingdom Metazoa; phylum Chordata; class Actinopteri; order Beloniformes; family Hemiramphidae; genus Arrhamphus; species Arrhamphus sclerolepis. The sequence goes on along the minus strand of JBAMYA010000004.1, from coordinate 8,839,064 downwards.
GCCTTGCTTTGTTTTGTTTTGTTTTTTTCACAAATCCGGAGCAGATTTTTAGCCAGGTCGTTATGTACAAAATCTTCTTATTTTCAAAGATGTCATCCATGAGATCCTTTGGGCGTAGACTCCACTTGGCCCATATGTGAGGGATTGTTTCCTGCTGTTTGAGTGTCACACTGAACATTACACTAAATGTCACACTGTCATTTCTGTTCAAAACCCTTACGAGCATCTCTACTAATAAATGCTGGTAGAGCTGCTCTTATGTTGGAATTGGTCTTTTTTTTCCCTGAAGTTTAAATGTAACTTATTTTCTATTTGTTCTATGCCCTTAATATTTGAATTTGATGAAAATAGCTTGTTAAAACACTGAATGCATGTTTAGGACCCTTCAGGAGAGTAATAAACATATGTGAAAAATCCTTGTAAAATGCGGTCTACTTTACATTTTATTTATCATTTGCATTGTATTTATTGCTTTTTTGCAGTAAATTATCAAAAAGTACTACATTGCTTGTTTATTCATATGTATTATTTTGTATTACTCATTTAGTTAAATGTATTCTTTTAATCAGAAGTCAAAGGGTTCATCGGATCATGATTATCTCCATCTATCTATTTTGTTGGACCGTCTTTGGCACGCATTCGCAGTGGCATTATTTCAATAAGCCGTGTCACATTTACTTCTGTCTTACCAATATATTGTACTGGTGATGATAGAGTGATTTGACCAAATGTTCAAGTGATCATTGATCATCATTCAAGGTTTTTTTCCAACCAGTTCATTAAACCAGTTTTAGTAGTTTCAGCTATCTCCTTAGATGCTTTCTGTGCTTGATGCATGCCAATAATTTGACCCTTCTGAAACTGATTGACATCTTTTCCACAACCACAGGCTGTCTTTAAGAAATGAGAAGTTACTCACTGCATCAGTTAAGGTTCAATTACTTGTTGCCAGCTCAAACATAATTATCCATGTAGTTATTATCCAACAGGAGGCTTTTACTTCTTTGCTTCATAAAATCGAGGTACTTTTTTTTTTTTTTTTTTTGAATGGGTAGTGTGTGTGCATTTTGTTTCATAATCAAACAGCTTCATGTTAGAATTTTTTTAAACGGCATTTTTCACAAAACATGCCCATAACTATATTTAAAAACAAAATCATCAGAATGTCAACATTCATTGGATGTTTTACAGTAATCACCACACAGAACTGCCAATTTTAAAAATCATCACTATTTCTCTGTCTACCAACCAAATCCAGTTTCTTCATAGTATTTTAAGTTGTTTATCCATATACATCCACGCATGCAGGGTCTTGGACTTTTCTGCAACACACATTACATTCAATATATTTAACGTGTCTGAATGCATTACCAGCAAACTTTACTAACGTTGGTCAGTAATTTTCTTCAACTAATCAACAGAAGAAATACATCGATAATTCTAACAAAGCGTGCAGCCCAAATTAACCCGACTTTCGTTTAATTACGTCTCGTATTACTTAAGACCGTGAATAAAATTAATTCAAGTAGTTCATAAAATGTAAACTTCTAAATATCGTGCTATTTGCTGCTAACCTGCTAACGCTGAATGAACGTTTACAATCACTTAGCTCAGACACCATTATTGCCTACATCAAAGAAACAACAACGTGTTGACTTACGGTGGGTTCGCTGCAGGGCAGCGTTGATTCCAACGGTAGAATGTAGTATGTGAGCAAGTTTTCTACCTAAATGTTGGTAAATTATTTGTCGTTAACTAGCTTAGGCTCGGTCTATCTGAGCTAGCTCGTTAGCACATCAGCTAGCACACGATGATAAACTGGTCAAGTTTTTCCCCCGATACTCCCAAAATTACTGTCCCTCGAAATCTAATATCTTTATTACCAGCCCAGATATTTATCGTTCATCTCTTACATTTATTGAGCGTTATTATCGTTTTTTTTTTAGCAACGCGTTTACTTGCTAGCTGGCCACGAAAATAAACAAAAAAAAATACACCCACCTCCTACTGGGCATGCGCACGTCGAATGTGCCAGGCGTGGCGTTGCGGTGCAGTTCGTTTGATGTATTTACACGACTTTTCTAGAAAAGTGAACGCAAAGTAGTATATGCGGCCCTCCATTTGCCTATTTATCCGCTCAGAATTAAGCTAGTGGTTGAGGCATCGACTCACAACAAATGAATTGTGTGAAACGGAAATAAAAACATAATGCAATTTGCAAATCTCCTAAATCTCTTTTTTTCCCCAAATAACGTAACAGATGTTGAAACAGATATATTTTGCAATTTCATGAAAGGTATTACTTCATTTTGATTTTCATGGCAGCGCACATCCAAAAAAGTTAGAACGGGGTGATTTTTATTGTTGTGCATCCCCTCATCTTTTTACAACTGTAAACCTCTGGGAAGTGAGCAGACCAGTTTTAGGAGAAGAATGTTGTCCCATTCTTGCTTGATGCAGGATTCTAGCTGTTTATCAGTCCTGGGCCTTCGTTGACAGATTTTATTTTCATTTTATGATGCATCAAATGCTTTACTGGTGAACAGTCTGGACTGCAGGTAGGTCAGTTTAGTATCTTCACTCTCTTCTGCAAAGCCATGCTATTGTGATGGATGCATTATGTAGTTTAGCACTGTCTTGCTGAAATATGCAAGGCCTTGCCTGAAAGAAATGTCTGGATGGGAGCATATGTTATACTAAAACCTCTCTGTACACTTGGACATTTATAGCACCCTTCCAGATGTGTAAGCTGCACACGCCATAAGCACTAATGCAACTCCATATCATCAGAGATGCTGGTCCAGAGAAGACGACCCACTGCTTCACCCTCCCCTTTCAAATGTGTTAGAAAAATGACAGCGTCCACTAAACAACAGAAACTATTTTTGTTTACAAAAACCTACTTTCATTTAGGGCCAGCGTTAGGCTTGTCCATTTTGAGCTACTGAAGAAACACGGCAGTGAAACAAGGCAAAATCAGGGCAAGTACATCAATCTGCCATTTGTTCATGACCTTTTGTCAGGAAACAAAAGCCCAATTATTATGGTTTTATTGTATATGTATATGTTCGTATATTTTTTAAAAATCTATTTTATTATATTGCTGTTTTTATTCTTTTGTTGTATTATATTTATTTGCTTATTTGTATTGTAGATTTTAGGTATTTTTATTTGTTTTAGCCGGTGCAGCGCTTTGGTCAACTGAGGCTGTTTTTACATGTGGTTTAGAAATAAACTTGACTTGGATTGTCTTGATTTGGATACATTTTAATCCAATAACAGTTAAGAATATTGTATTTCATTTTAGGAAAAAAAAAATCGAATTCCCTTAGTGAAATCTGACTGAAAGGGATCGTTGATATTTGAAATACTTTGAATACTTCCCAACACATAAAAACTTTACTAAAGATTTTTTTAAAGTTCCACAGTTCAATATATTCACTTCTGGGCAATATCTCACACTTGGCCCATGTACATCAACGTGGCAGTCACAGTAAGTTAGAAAGTTCCACTGTCTTATTCCATCACAATCTACTTGTGACTGTTAACAGCAGAAGATAGGTAATGATGTGATGTGTTTTTTGTTGTTTTTTTTTCTTGTTTCCGTTTGTACCGTTGCCATGGCCGCGATAAGGGCATAAGCATGCCAGTGTCAGAAAGGGGAAGTGGGCGGGTTCAGAGTGCAACCAACCTGATGGCAGATTGTCAATAGAACATGTTGGCACTGGAGACCAGGAATCTGACACCACCTTTTCACAAATGCTGCCACTTGTATTGGCGTCGTACCCTGAGTGATGGCCTACAAGACTCCAGGTTCTGACACCTCTTTATCACTATGGCATGGAAGTGGGCATGGAGAGGCCCGCCAGGCATGTGATAGCAGAGAGATGGGGATTAAGGTTGTTACATGGAGAGTGTTGTGATAACTTGACAATGACACAGCATGTACAAGACCTCAAAAATTGCTCAAGAAATGTATTTGTTTGGTTTTTTTTTCTTTTTCTTTTTTATTTGTACAACCATAGTAGAATTCACATTGGTGTGCGAAACAAAAGCAGAATATAAATGGGTTGTATGAAGAATGATTTCACAGCATCTGGCAGCTACATTAGGAAAGAAAAGTTAAACAATTAGGCAAGAAGCCCCGAGGTGCTCCGAGAAAATCCCCTCCTCATCAAAAGACATCAAAAATACATTTCTCTAAGTTTGGCAAGCTAATATGAGACAAAATATCACAGTCCTTAAATTATCTCAATGGCTCCATGATGCTGCAAGGCACAGACAAAATTTACAAATTTGCAGCATGTACATTTCCTTCTAAAGCATTTGAAAAGTCAGTTATTTAATAATAAATTAGGTTTTTCATATATTTATATTTAAGAAAAAAGTATTCTCTCAGTTGCCCACATAATTTTAAATAGCCACTCTAAAATGTAGACTTTTCTTGAACCAATACTTCAACTGGGATTAACTAAAATATAATGGCTCTTTTTTTTTTCCACCCCTGCTATTTATTCTAATATAATTTATTTCAGGTTCTGCACAGTAGAACTTGCACTCATTGTGTTTATTTATCATTTAATTATTTATTGTACTTAAACATACAGGTTTGCCAGCCATCTGTACATTAATTTAGAAGTCGCTCTTGTCGGAGCGACAGCATGTAGTCATATCATTCTGTTAAATTATGACAGATTAAAAAGTCTTGTTTTCAACTGCCCTTATGCAACTGCAAATTTACATCCCTAGTTTACAACTAACTCCACTGTATTAGATCTCAGTTACTGTGGAAACAAGCAGATAAATAGATAGAAATAGATAGATAGATAGATAGATAGATAGATAGATAGATAGATAGATAGATAGATAGATAGATAGATAGATAGATA
>JBAMYA010000004.1:8817535-8834075 GCA_037176975.1 Arrhamphus sclerolepis | reverse complement strand
AGATAGATAGATAGATAGATAGATAGATAGATAGATAGATAGATAGATAGATAGATAGATAGATAGATAGATAGTCTCTTTCTTGTAACAATACTATCTACAGCCACACTCTGCCACCACCATTCCCTCATACTTGTGATTAAACGTGATCACGCCGTTGTCATGATAGAGGAGTGAGATTGGCTCCAACTTAGTGGGCACACAGCAGGCACGCGATGTTTTCTCTGGACTCTTGAGGCTCAGCCGTGTCTGCACTATGGCATGTTTAGTAGGCGAGACCTCAGAGGTCATGGGTAGGTTGCACACACCGTTGCACTTGTACGCTTCATAGCCCAGAGGCTGAATGATCCACGAATCCCAGCCAATGTCTTTAAAATCCACAAAGAGAGAGGTCCTCCTGCATGGCTCACTCTTAACATTGCGGCGGATTCGTGGAGGCGTGTCATAGATAAGGTTGGACTGGAGCTGCATGACAGACTGTTCATCCAGATCGTCCTGGTCGGCATGGCCAGTGTCATCACTTCCATGCTCCCAGTAAGGCTGTTGGTTCTTTCTCATATTTTCAGGAAGGTCATTCTCATGTTTAATCATCTGATTGAGCTCTTGCCTGTCCTGTTTGTGGTCTCTGCTTTGATCATCTGAGAATACAATCATGACTGCATTGTGTTTCCCATCCACATTCCTGTTAATGTCAATCTCAACAAAACTTTCACCCTCCTCTGTGACCTTTCTCATGGCCATTTCCTCCTCTGACTCCAGACTTGTGATATGAACCTCCAGTCTGTGACTTGCACACCCTGACTTCCTCCATAGGGTAACCACATGAGTGAGGTCAAACGACACCCAGCCATTATCTTTGGCGTGGATATGCTTTGTCACCAGTTCCTCCGAATCGTTCATCTCCACCACTTCCTCTTTATCCCTCCCTCTCCCTTCTTTCCCCACCTCTTTTGTCCAAACAACACCCTCATGTATCTTGTAGATTGTCACCTTGCAGTCAAAGCCAGCATAAGGTCTTTGGGCTTTCCGCACCAGGGTGAAAAGGCGAAGCTCTGCTATAGTTATGTGCTCGTGATGGGGCATGGAGATATTAAACATTAGGGGATGTATCCTTACACCATCGGCTCTTACACTGTAGGAGGAGGAATCTGAAATAAAAAATACCAGGATCTCAGTGATTTTTGTGCATGTTTCAGAAATGATAACTCAAGACAAAGTCACTCTCAAATTATTTGTCATTATTTTCATTAATAAGTTGGTTATTTTTCAGAAGAGAAAAATAAACTATTCAAATGAACAGTTATGGCACGTCACTTTTATTTCTAAAGATCAACTCAGCTAAACTATCAGAACAGTTTTTTAGAATGCCAAACATTATTTTGGATGATAAGTCCACTCAAAACAAAGTTTTTACCTTCGTTCTTGAAACTGCGCACAATGTTGGCTGACGGCACAGCAGTGCGGTCATTGGCGAATCTGTTGTAGAGCTCCAGCATGTACTCTGGCGGGGGCTCTTTATGGGCAGCAACGAGCCTGGACTGCGGCCTCAATCTCGTTAGGTTCAGTGTGGACAAAAACTGGCTCAGAAAATCCTGTGCACTGAAGAGCGGATTGTCACCCACATCCACACCAATCGATGCCCTGCGGTGGTTCTCAGCAGGCTTGATAGGACTGCTCCCGCTCAAACCAGTTAAGACCAGAAGCATGACACTCAAAGTGTTGACAGACCCAAGATTAGAGAAAACGGACGCAGTCATGGTTGAAGGGAGGAAAGATTTAAATCCAAAGACTACGCATAAGATGAGAAGATGTGGATTTCGTAGAGAAAAATACCTACAGACTCTCCTTCATTTAATGACAACAGGTTGCTCTTGGGACCAAAGTAAAAACAGCTTTGCCCTTGTTGATCTTGCTGTTTGGTTCTGAGGGCAGGGCTGTCCTGTCCAATGTGCGGTGGTGACATGTTTGGAGATGTCACTAAGGCCCTGCACTGCCCTCTTCTCTCTCACCACTCCAGGGACTTATGACTAACCAGGAAGTCCACTTATACTTCTTCATTTTGGTGCATGCATTCTTAAAACACTGGTTTTGCAGTGATTGGTGAACTGGTTAATGAGTTCCTATGCCTTAATGTAAAACGGCAAAGAATGTTGGGACATGAAATAACATGCAAGGCACTATGAAAGTGTTTTCTGTCATTTTGTCTAATAGAGGTAACCATACACTGATCTCCACAAGAGGCCACTGTACACTTAGCATCCTTACAAGTGCCTCTTTTAAAGATTAGCCATTTCATTTGGTGATTAAAAAAAAGATAATTTGATTTATATTTTATGTGTTTTTTGACCTCGTAATAAGCTTTTGTAGTTAGTTGCTGCTGTCAAAAACACGTACATATTCATGTTGATATTGTGTTGATCATTTTAAGCCTTAGCACTGCTTGGGGGACAAAATATCAACTTCACTCTATAATATAAAAAAAGAAAATGCCAATTAAAATGAGAAACTATGCATTTTCATTTTCATTTTCATTCAACATCGCAATGCAAAAAGGACCATTGCAAAGCACAGCTGTATCACCTACTGGTATTGGCAAATACAATAACTCTTAATTAATAGTATGGGTATAACAATAAACGTTACAATATAAATGCCTTCCTTTGGAATATTAACAGTCCTTTGTTACACATGTACAATCCCATTTCAGCTGTCAAACAAATGTTGTAGACTTAAACAGAGAACAAATTACACCACAGTCTTCTCTGATGTACCAGGAATAAAGTGACTTCCAAATAATTTGGGTGGTTAGCCTAATAATAACTAATCCTAAATGTATCAAAGAATATAGACATTTAAAAAATAATTTTTGATCAGAATCTGTCTTAAGCTTAGAACTGTGGAGGTGGACAACAACAACAACAACAAAAAAAAAAAATCCACATGCTGTTTTAGGCCTTACTACTGTAGCATGAAAAAACTAGAAGTATACCATGGATATGCAGTAAAATTCAAATTGTACATCTTATATATTCTTTGGAGTCATGAATCATCACAGTTTGCATATTTGGGCTATTCCATATGTCACAGATAATCAATCAGTCATGAGCTTCAGACTAACAGTATATAATCCTAAATGATAAATCCGTAAAACCTAATGCCAAATAATTTCCATAATAAATACATGTAAATATTTGGCACATTAAGGCCTGTAAACAAAAGGAGATATTTTTTGTAACTGACTGTTTATTTGTCTGTACACCAATGATCAGATGGCACACATCTGCGCTTCAACAACGAAAAAGTGTCTTTACAGGTTCTAACTGGTTTGACTGGACCTGTTATTACGTTTACACCCAGGAGTCCAGCGGTGGAGGTTTATTATCCATGAGGCCCACTGCAGGCCTGCCAGCTCTGATGAAGTGTTTTCTTTCACTTGTCGCCTGCGTCAAGAAACACAGTCAGTGTCGGTCATTTAGCACGAGAAACACTAGTCCTCAAGAACAAAATCCGTAAAACAAAAAGTCTTATGCTCCAAAGCTACTGTACATCGGAAAAGCAACTCATGCCATTAATTCTCTTAAATATTCAAAAATTCAATAAGAGCATTCAAGGGACTGATTTACCTGAAGTGTGTCTCTTTCAACAACAGGCCCCTTTCCATCTCCAACTCTGCCATTTGGTTCAAGAGTGGAATATACATCTGCAAAGGAAAAAAGAAATAATCATACTCGGAAAACTCAGAGCAAGGAGACTCATAAACAATTAATGTTTCATTGTGCTTCATCGATGACAGCTTTGTGATCACACAAGCCATCCAAACATCTATAATTTCATCAAGATGGTTTTACTAGGAGGAAATAATCTGCATTCTTCAAGGACTGTTTTGGACGTTTTGTGGGTGTTATCTCTGTAGTGGATACATAAGTAAGTAAGTAAGTAAGCCACTCCCCTCTCCATCATTGTAGATCAATATGATGACCAGTAGACTGAAGTTTCTGGAAGAGGGGATCAGAAAACTTTAAACAGTAGGAGATGAGGTGCAACCACATTCTGCAGAATAGAAATAAAACCTGATGGTCTGTTCTCAAAGAAATACGTGAAATTAGCTAGGTTTTGACCTATTACCAGGATGAAGAGGCGTGATGACGACACAATCACCTCTGTGTTGGAAATGTTATGAACTTAATTCATAGAAGTCGATCATTCTTGTTCTGTTACAATTTGTAGTTGCACCATATAGTTTTTGGCAAGAAGATAACCAAACACAAACTTTAGACTAAAGCTTCAATATCGCAAAACTAAAAACTAAAGAAGAAACCAAATTATAACTTAAATGGCCAGGCCTCTGAAGTGTCGCAGTGTTGTTCTCAACACACACTGTAGGTCCCAACACCCAGGTTGAGAATCGCTGTTCTAAAATAAACACAAAAAGAATAATGCGACAGTTCAATTCCCCACACACACATTAAAAAAAACTATCTCATCCTGAAATTTCTGGATGTTAAATCTAACTACGCCAGGGTAGTTTTCTACTTTTTGCCTCTGCCAAACTTTATTTATAACATAGATGAAATGCAAACGCATAAAACCCATTAAAGGTTACATCATGTCAAGAAACCGTGATAGTCCCAGTCCCATTTCAAGTTCACCAGTTATCAAAATAGCTGAAAACGCTTAATTTGGAGTTAATTCATTTGATTGTACACTGGTATATCAAGAGAAGGTATGCATGTCAATATAAAAATGCACTTTTTCTCCTGAATCACAACAGCAAGCCGTATACGCTGTGTACCAAATCTAGGATTCAGTTTCAAAAGTGGCTCCTGATTCCATCATAGCATACAGATAGTAAACGACAAAACCAGGAGTCACTTCCTGTCTCGTTTCTTAGTGTAACTATTCAGAACGTTCATTTATAAAATTGCGCTTACAATACTCACTAAAAATTTATATACAACAAAAAAAAAAAAAGGAAAATGGCATGCGACAAAAAAATAATCTGCCATATTTGGAAATTGTGCTTCTGTAACAAAAAGAATTTCCCATTGGGGATTAATAAAGTAATTCTGACAATGATGTTTCACAGGTGGATTGGCCACATATCCCGCCCTCAACACACCCACATTCTACCATATATGGTCAACGCAAAGGAGCTTGTGAATGTTTCTGCATATAAATCAGCTGCCTCCCGCCATCGCGTGTGTGGCCTGCCTGAGCAAGGCCACCGTGCCACTTAAATTGTTGGAACAATGCTTTTTTCACAAATAACTTGTAGATAGATTTTATAAACATTTTTTGTGGTCCACATAGGCAAAGGCATCTTCACTCAGTGCTCTGATGATAATGTAGCTAAATCCAATTGTACCAGTTACGTTTGTGAAACCGCACATTGCTGCAAATTGACATTTAATGTTGTTATGTTCCATATAAATATAAGAGCACTGATCTATTAGCCAGTCATCATCAGGGGCCAGCAAATCTTGGTGGTCCCTAAAAACTCTCTCCATCCTGATCCATTTATGTAATCCTCGAGGAGTGCCAGCGCATCCATTATGCAGCATTATGCACGAGTGTCACCACTCTATTTCTATGCTTACTCAGCGATTAGGCTGATTGCTGCACACCTTTTCACAATTAATGCATCAAACACCACTATAGTATATATTTTGAAGATGGAGCTTACTTCGCTGAGTGTTTATGGAATAGTAATGGATCATTGCAGGAACACATCTATGATACTGTAGGTTTGGCTCCTTATGATTACACAGATCTACAAGTCTGATATGAACTGAAGTTAAGTGCATGAGATGAATGTGGTTACACTTCACCACCTCACCATCTGCTTCACCAGTTTCCTCCGTCTCCAAAATGTTTGTGTGCAAGGTTGAAAATTTGCATAAAGGTGCATACATTCTCCCATCATTTTTTTTTTTTTCTATTAGATCACAATCTGACATGCTCAATCTGCTCAACATTCAGCCCCTTTCTCTAGTGCATAGCTACAAAGTTCATGTTTCGATCATTTTATTACAAAGATGTTACAATAAAATTATAGTACTCAGCAAATGTTACTTCATATGATATGGTTTTTCACAAGTGACGTCACTGAAGCTACAAAACAACAGAGAACACTCTGTGCCAGCTCCCGAACCCAATTTTGAACCGGCCAGTGCATTCAGACCACAAAAAATAACAGATTCGGAGCCTGAAAAGTTGGTTCACAAAAGAACCGAGAAATACCTGGTTCTTTCCTGTGAACCGTGACATCACCAGTAGAAAAAGAAGAAGCAGCGACTGACAATGTGCATGGAAATGAAGAATGTGTGGTGGTCTGCAGAGGAAACCAAATGTTTGGTGGTCATTTGGACATCAATGGAGTTAAAATTAGAGACCAGTACAAGAAAAATAAACTGTATGCTCAACTGACGGAGGAGATGGCCAAGGGTGGGTTCACTTGTATGCCTGATCAAATTATTAATAAACTCCAGAAACTCAAGGAAGAATATTGAGATAGCAGAAAAGAGCTTGTCAGAACCAGAACCGTGTCTGTCTGAAAACACTAACAATTGAACAAGCAGTCCCAGTTCAGTTTTAATGTTTAAGTTGTGTTCATAATTCACAGGTAGCCTTGAGAGAAAAGTCTTGTTTTAAAAGAAAACGTATTTTTTTTATTATTATTATTATTATTGGGGTTTTTTTTATGTTGAAAAAATGAATTGTGACTGGTTATGTATGAGCCGGTCTGCCTCTGGGTGAATGTCAGACTAATAAGACAAGTTTGTGAACCTCATAACCTTCATAAGCACATCTGCGGTTTAAGGCTATGTTTGAGGAAAATATGGTTTGTGACAGAAAATACCTTTCTCATTGTGTGTGACATGATGTGAGGAATTTAAACACATTTAAAAGCATTTTGTGTGCCCTGAAATGGAGGACACGTTTCTCATTAAGATTATGACCTAATAATGTTTAATTGAGGTGATTTTCATACCTTGGCTTTTGTCCATGAGTGGCAAAGTGATGTCATCAGTGCTTTGCTTCCCAGTCTTGGATTTCTTTGTCACTCCAGAAGTTGTTGGCTTTGAAAGACAAATATATATATATATTTATGTGTATTTGTTACATATTTGCTGTTCTTCCTGTTACATCTGCAGTAAGAAACTATGCATTTAGAGATGTCGATCAATATTACAAATGTTTCCTGGAGGTCATGCATGTTATACTCATTATGCAAATGGATTTCTGAGTTCAGCTGAAGCGCAAATATCACTGCCTCCAGTTTTGCGATGTTAAAAAAAGCAGACACCTTAAAGTGGCCCTTGTTCCAGCCTGCTCTGTTCAAAGTGGTTCTCAGCTCCTTGTAGGCCCATATTGTCTGTAGCACGTGGGAAGCCGCCTTGGTCTCTCGAGCTGTTTGGCTGTCAACAAAATGTGGTGGAAATGGAAGATTCGATGCTCTTAACATCATGACAATAAACAAAGTACCGTAATCGTAATGTCAGGGGATACAACGTTTGCTGTATTTAAAATCCTTTAATCTATTGTTAACTTGTAATCAGTAACACTTTACAACAAGGTACACAAAATGTTGAATGACTACTGCTTAATTATGGGGACACTAATGAGGAACTCACCACTACTTAACCAATAGTAAGTCACAGTCAAGTAATCAAAATGAAAAGAGTAACTAATCAGCAATTATTGGAAAGATGACAGGAAACAAATGACGAACCAACTGCTACATAAACATTAGTTAAGTGTCAAGTTTGGAAATGGATTTTAAGAAAATTGTAGCTTTGGTTAATGGTTAAATCAAAACAAAACAAAAAAAAACAACCAAAACAAACAAGTAACTAATCAATGAGCTAACCGCTACTTAACCATTAATTATTTAATTGTAAAGGAAAGTAACACTAAGTTAATGGACAAGTCATCAAAACAAAAAGTGTAACTAATCAGAAATTATTGAATACCTGATGATAAATTACATAATTCCTTAACAGTTTCTAATGAAGGCTACACTGGACATTCAGAGTTACTAGACATAAATGAATCATTAGTTAATGATTTGCTAATAGGTATCTTTGAACTGATAATGCTCATCTCCCTCTTTATCAAAATTATGAATAAATTCCAAACCTAATTAAAACCCATTCTACAAAGAGCATTAATGATTAAATAATGGTTAAGTAGCCTAGTGGTTTGTTCATGGTTTGTTTTCCAATAATTAAGTAGTAATTAAGCAACATTTTTGTATTACTACTTTAATCATCTTTGGATTTTATTATTTTATTTAAAAAAAACATAACATATGGTATCTGTGGGAGCTCATATCGTATTTATAAAAAGTTCATGTACCTTGACTTATTGATGGCCACCAGTTTCTGCACAGCGTTACACTGGATGAGCACTCGAGCGTTCTCAGGGTTATCTGTGATAATCTCATAAATTGTGTTCAGAATAGACACCACGGTGTCTCCTTCTAGATTCTTCGCTGGGTGCTGCTGCCCATATGGCAGATTACCAACGAGGTCCCTCAGAGCATAGTTGGCTGTGACAGACAGACAGATATAGCAGATGTTACTGTGAATGTGCATATGCAGAGCTTTGGGTAGAAAAGCACGATTTATAGGATGGTACCGATTAAGTCTTTATTCCTTTTGTCAATGGCCAAGTTGCGAAGAGCAATAGCCACGGCTCGCACAACTTTGTCCACATCCGAGCGCAGCAGCTCCACCAGAATAGGTAGCCCCTTCTCTTTTCTGATTGTCACTCGTATGTAGCTGGACCACTAGAAGCGGAAACGCAACATAGTCAGTTTGAGCTGTGCCGAGCTTTCTTTTTCTTTTCTTTTGTTAAAATAACACTGATATTCATGACATATTATATTTTCACCAGCACATTATTTAAAAGACATTATGAACCAGCTCAGGTAGAAATTCAGATGCTAAAGTTATTTTTGGGCATGAAGACTAATGACAAGGTCACTTCCCATTTGCATTAAGTTGATTAATGATGTCGCCTCAAAAACAAAACCAACCAGCTGAGAAAAAAAAGCTTTGGGCATGCATGCCTTCAAGTACAGGCCCACAGAAGTTGTCTTTTATGACCCCACGCTCTGCAGGGGGAATTTATGCTGAAATAATTCATAATGCTTTGTTACAGTCCAACTGTATCTTAAATATCTCCTTAGGCTGAACAGAAGAGAGACACAGAGATGCTGTCAGAAAACAGAAATGCACAATGCATGAGAAAATTTACAATCTGTGACAGCACTCTGAGTCACAAGCATCGCATTCAAATAAAACCTGCTTTATGTGCAAAGCGCGGGTAAATGTAAGCGTCAGTTTACATGAATAGGAAGTTTTATGCATGCTTTACAATTACAACCTCTGTAGTGATAATAACTTGGAACTCTTCCATCTACTCACAGCCCAGTGTCCTGCAGCAAGGTTCTGCAGCGCTCCTGCGGCTGCCTCCAGGGTGTTATGGTTGTGACTGCAGGTGAGAAGAGAGAGGTAAAGCCTCACCACCTCTGGCTGGTACAGCAGCTCCAAGCCTTGAACAGATAGGCAGAGAAATGTGATCATCAAAGATGAAAGCCTGAATAAGCTGTGTTGCTCTCAGTGCAATTAACTATTGGCATTAAGTCAGCTAACTACTTTATTTGAAAGCAAATATGTTTATATGTTCCAGAGTTCCTCGTATCTGGGTCAGTTTAAGTTAGTGGGTTGGTAGGTTACTGGCTAAATATATAGAGGATTGATGGCACTGAACTGAAACTGCATGGAAGAAAATTACGACCACTGCAGAGATTTTCTTCTTTTTTATTTGGACTGAGCCAGTGGAGGCTGCTGGATGGCTGACAAGTGTTGTAAGGCTAACCTTGAACCGTAACATGATTGTCATTCTGATTTGCATTCACTGGCTGCAGCGTGGGAGGCATAAGCTAAGCTCTGATCTCTGTTCTAATGCCAGCCAGATCCACAGTATGCAGACCTGCAGTGCTGCTAGTGTGTGTGTGTTTTTTCCTTTATTCATACTGCAAGTTTGGCTAAAACCTCTAGAGGGCCAGACACAATGTAAACATAGTGTAGCAGCACCAAATGAAGGTATTTGCGGTGCCAGGGACATGCAGTGTTTGGAGGAAATGCCAGTTGTCTGACCGACAGTGCCGCCAGGTAAAATGTTATCACTCTTTTAGTTGATGGGCCATTATGTTTTATTAATGAAGGTCTCCACAAGTGGTGCAGGTGCTGATGTGTGGCATTGCATTTAAATGAATTCTCTTTTCTTCATTCCATGCCAATGTCAAATTTATACAATGACAAAATAACACAGG
The DNA here is from genome assembly GCA_037176975.1 of Arrhamphus sclerolepis. Classification (NCBI taxonomy): domain Eukaryota; kingdom Metazoa; phylum Chordata; class Actinopteri; order Beloniformes; family Hemiramphidae; genus Arrhamphus; species Arrhamphus sclerolepis. The sequence continues at coordinate 8,823,733 of JBAMYA010000004.1, read as the reverse complement.
AAGTTGATACTGTACTGAAGCATAATGATGTTACTGAGGATGGTAATGCTGCATAACAGGTGCTCTTTATGCTTCATCTATTCATAATAAGCTTAATATGAAGCCTACTTCTTTGCATATTGGAGTATTTGCACTGAATTTAAAATGCTGCGAGGCTGACGTCATGTTTTATCTACCTTTCAACAGTTCTGTACGTTTCGGTAAATCCAGTGTACTGCATTTTCTGTCCATAAATCCATTTTTCCAACCTGTATGTTACAGATACACAAATGCACACAAACACAATAGCTTTAATCATCAGTGCACAAACCAACAATATCAGTAAATTTACTGCAGCATGGAGTAAGAACATCACAGCTTTGAAGGAGTTCAGGAGTAAAGAGCAGACTGACCTTGACTGAACCACTCCTCTGATGAATTCAGTTTGAAGGGAGAAGAACAAAGAACAATGTCAGAGATTAGATTATGCTGCAAAAGGACACAGCAGCAGAAAACACACAGCTCCTCCATGTGGCAAGCTGCATGTCTGAGCTGCTGACAGCATGTTTGCTTTGTTCTGTAGTTCTGTTGAAAGCTATAAAACACTACAAAATGCACCCATTTCCCTTAAAGCCTTGGCTCCCAGACGTCCACACTGCTGCAGCTTAAGTCTTCTGTCTCAGCTTGCAACTTATCTATATGCATTAGTCAAACTTCATTGTCCACTTTTATTAGTTTTACAGGCTTCTCTCATTGTTTCTTCAATTGTGTAGTGTAAAAGTCCCATAGCAGCTGTTAAAAAAAAAACAAAAAAAAAAAGTACAAGCAAGCTTTTGCAAAATGGCAACCTGGCGCTCGTCAAGTGAACCAAAATATATCAGCAGTTCCTCCACAAGAAGGGATTTGAAATATTGAGGCTCTCAGTGGCATAAAAGGGGGAAGAAGAAATGTGCTTGAGGCGAAGACGTGCCAACAGCTAATGAAAACCTTCAAACAGAGAAAGTGGTTGGTTTTACAGAGTCTTTATAGATTATTCAGTTTTTAGTTGGATGTTTTTTATGGTTGGAACTGCAAAAACTGCTTTATTTTAACCCCTGAAGTAAGTCTTATGGTATTTTCTGCAAAATTTCTACTAGAAAAAAACAAAACAGAAACATCCTCAAATTCAGTAAGTCTCAACTCCATAACTTAACAGCCATGACTGTTATAGATGAAAGACACATGGGAGTTTTTTTTAAATATAGCTAGTTTCTTTATCATTAATATCCAGACAGAATGAGATTTGAAAAACAACAGTATAAACAAGAATTTCTACTTCATCAAAACTGTTGACCAAAGAAAAATACCAGCCTTAAGTAAAAAAAAGTATGCATCATTTTCACTTTTGCAAAATAAAAATCCCAACTGCAGGTGAAACTAAGAGCATGAAATGTTATATTTACTTTCCATCATGCAGTGATTCAACATGGTCGCTTCAAACCTTTTTTTTTTAATGACACAGGTTACTTAATCACCTCTGCACCAAGACACAGCACCAGGGTTCCAGGGATCAAGAGGCTAAGCTCCTACAAACACCTTCAACATGGGAAATACTGTACTTAACTTTCAACGTTAAAACTTTCTTATTAAAATTTTCTCGAGAAATGCAGAGCATACATTGCACATCTCCACACTGCTAAGACAAACAAATCAAGGTTCCTTAACAAAGTCAATGAATCGAATGAAATTCTTCTATTACTGTTTTAGTATATACCTTTGGGTTTTTTCCCTGCACAGCAGTCTGGCTCATTCTTCTTCTTCTGATGCCCCGCAGATCTCACGAGATGACCAGCATGGGGCTCCTGAAGGCGCTCAGCTCCTGGTACTTCTTTGTGAACATGATAGGACAGGTTTCGAAGGATGCAGACACAATTCTCCACCGACTAAACAGAGTGGTGACAACAGATTTCAATCATGGATTTTGTACAAAACATTATATCATAATTATTGAATCGTCAGTTTGCCACACAGAAGCAAAAAAAAAAGTCATTATTTATGTATCAAATGAGCTAAAAGTTGCATTAGATGTTAGAATCAGATGCAAGCTGATGCAGGCTGTTAACATATATTAAAAAAAGATTATTTCAGAAGGAGAGCTCACTTGATAGCCATGAAAATGGCAGTTCTAACTTGATGTTGATATTTTTAATTATTCATTCTTTTACAGTCATGTGAAAAAGTTAATACTCTCTCTCTTTCTCTCTCTCTCTCTCTAAAGTAAAAACTTTCTAAAACAATAATCTCCTTATAGTAGCTCTTCATATTAGACAAAAATAACCTGGGGCAAACAGCAAAACAAACAGTTTTTTTTCACTATGCCATTATTCAACAAATGGGAAACTAAAAAGAAAAAAAAAGATCACGTGGGCAACACTAAGTACCTCCTGTACTGTGCTGCTGTACATCAATCTGGAAAAGGTTATAAAACCATTTGTCAACAATTTCGAATTCAGAATCCTACAGTGAGAAAGATAATTCACAAGTGGAAAGCATTTAAGACATTTGGCAATCTTTCCAGAAGTTGATGTCCTGGCAAATTTACTCCAAGGTCAGAGCTTGCAGTGCTCAGATAAATACATCACACAAGCAAACAAAAAAACATAAAAAAAGAAAATGCATCTTGCTGAGCATGTTAAATGTGAAGTACCTGGCAGCAAATTAAACAAAAGAATAAATAAGTATGGTTTATTCAGAAGGGATAAAAGGAAAAAACTTCTTTTGTCCAAAAGAGAAAAAAACAACCTGGAAGCAAAAGCGAGGTGTCCAGAACATCTTGTGCATCTGAACAAACCGCAAGACTTTTTGAACAATGAGAGATGAGACCAAAATTGAGGTTTTAACCTTGATGCTGAGCACCATGTTTAGTGGACACCAAAAAAAAGTAATTCAACAGAAAATCTCACCCATTGCCAAGCACAGCAGTGGAAGAGTGCTGATATGGGGTAGTTTTGTTTTCCTGAGACCTGGGCATGTTGCAGTCACTGAGTTGACCATAACTCATCTGTATGCCAGGGTATTTTAGAAGCAAATGAGAGGCCATGCGTAAAACAGCTGAAGCAATGCAACAGAACAATGATCCAAAGCACACCAGCAAATATACATCAGAGTGGATGAAACATTACAAAAAAACAACAACCTGGGACCTTAAGAGAGCTGTGCAGGAGTGAATGCACAAAAACTTCAGCAATGTTGAATGTTGAGGAATGGGTTACAATTCCTCCGCAATGTGGAGGATTTTTATTTATTTATGTCTTTATGTTTTTACATGTTTTTACAAAACATAGCATTAAAAGAAGTGCACAATTTTTTTGCATGTCTATAAATGTAGAGGAGAGCTATTTATGTTTTCACAATATGAAATATGCTGGGACCAATTTTCTACAAATAATGGCTTTAATCACTGAAACCATTATTAAGGAAGCGTACTCCTCAGGTGTGTTTCTGATTAATCTTATATCAAAAATGATTATTTCAGCAACCTTATTATCAGTGTCCTTGTTGATGACCGCTGACTGCAGAGCATGTAGGAGAGCTGCCACCAACCCTTCACACTCCCTCAGTCTCTGCCGAGCCTCTGCTCCATCTGAGCTGACATTCCTGCAGAAAAAACTCTTTTAACAAAGCTGCTCAGACTTCATTGCTTTTCTTTTATTATCATTATTATCATTATTATTTTAGTCCAAGGCCAAAGTTACCTCAGACATCCAGTAGTATTCTTAAAGACAGTTGTCCACTCAGCACTCTGCAGTTTGGAGGCGTCGGCTGAATCTCTCCTCCTCCAGCCTGAGTGTGGGATGATGATTTCATCAGTCAGTGTTTGAAGTCCTTGGTTGATGACTGTCATCTTGAGTGGCTCGTGTGATGAGAGGTTCCACAGAGTGCCTGTGATGAAAGCAGAATGAAATCGCTGGATGTCACCATAAGGCTGTCACTCAGTGTTTAAAAAAAAAAAATTCTAAAAAGTTTAATTTTACCTGTGACCAACTCTTTGACCTCCACACTGCTGGACTGCCTCAGTAGTCTCACTAAAGCCTGGATGCCATCACAGCTCTTGATGGCCATTTTATTATTGTGGTCTTTTCCGTACGATATGTTGCGCAAAGCACCACAGGCCTTGCGGTGGACTTCAGCCTTTGGATGGTCCAACAATTCGACTAAGATCGGAACCCCGTTTAACTGGCGGACCTCCTGCTTGATTCGGTCGTTCTCATAACACAAGTGTTGCAAATAAGCAGCAGCGTTGGACTTGACTGGGTCCATTGGGTGGCCGAGCATCGAGATCACCTCGTGCAGGTTGGGGTCTCTCCAGCGTGGGTCTCTTCTGATGCTGTCCAGACTTACCATGCTGCTGCGTTTGTTGGGCATCTGCAGGGTCTGTGCTCGGCACATGGCCTGGAAGAAAGGATTCAGGTTCCCCTCCAGCTGGGCCATAAACGCATCATCATAACCACTTCTGGAGGGACACAGATGGTAACGTTCATTGTTCTTAAAGAAAGAAAGACGACTGTAGTTTCACACAAGCTACGCAATGGTTTCTTTTAATGTCAGGGTTATTGACTTACTGGGATCTTTACTGGGTGCCGAACAACCTCAGATGACAAAAGCTTTGATGTGGATTTACTTAACTTTGAGCAAAGCCAGGATATCTGATTTTGGTTTTGATCAGTCTTTCACCAAGGGTCCTCACAATGCTACTATACCATACATGTTCCTTGTATGCCAGAATGTTTTATAGTATATAAGTTATGTTTGTAGATGATGATGATTTTAACAATCTCTTCAAAAGCAGCGTGTAATTTGAGTTACACTTCAGATAAAGTATGTATGGTTTGCTATCAGAGCCACCCACGATCAAATAGTGATCTTTCCCCCTTTGAACTCGCATGTTTTCATTTCAATAAATCATCACTCAAACATTTCATCAAAAACTAAAGACTAGAGGAAAAACGTCTCAAATGGAAATCTGTGCATCTACTTGAATAGCTTAATTGCATCGTTCTTACTATAGTTATTTATTTCTCTTTTTTATTCATAGTAGTGTTTTAACTTTCTTTAACCTCTGAGAAACAGACAGATATCAGACTATATCAGTCTTCTTGTGTAATTCCTGGGAATAGCAATCTGTTAGTTCAAATTCAACATGTTGAATGAAACTGGTTTTGTGAAACTTTTTCATTTAATAAACAGGGCTTCCGTGTACCTTTTGTAAACAGTTCTGTCACTCTATATGGGCCAAGGAAAAGCTTCTGGCAGGCAATAACAGTTGAAACCCCCTTATTTATCAGCTTTGCAGCCGGCTGCCATCTCTGATTGATACCAGCTGCAACTTAACTGTGGCCCATCTGTCTTTCTATTATCCAGGCTGACTCATGGGAAGAAAGTAGCTGTTTCCTCTGGATCTCTTTACAGCTCCAGAGTTTGATACATGTTATTATCAGGGTAGGTCCTCCAGGATAAAATTAGAAAAAAAAATGATTTTGCACTATTAATGAATCAATATGTAGCACTACATTTTTTTCTTTATTTATTTATGTATATTTATATTGTGCCAAGTATTTATAAAAACATATAATGTGGTCATAAGAAAACCTATATTATAATAGTATAATAACTTCATTCAAGCTTCTGCTGCGTTAGCTGACTGTGGGCTACTTCTGAAGTTGGTAGCACAAAGCTGTAACACCAATATCAATACAGGCACACCCCACTGAAGAGGGCTGGAGAGGGTTGTACGCTAAACATCACCCCTTTTAAACACTGCTCTGAACAGGGCAGAAAACATTATTTAAAAAGGGCACTTCTACACAAAAACATGCCATTTCTTGTGAAATACTGTCAATTTTTGAAAAGAAAAAAAAAAAAAGTTGTATGCTATATGTCTATTTTAGGAATTCTTTCCTGTGTTGGAATTGTTTACTTTTTCAAAGTACGGTCTAATGACTGTAATAAGTGTCCTTTAAAAAATGTCAAAAGTAAGTTTTTAACGTACTGTATACATGCATACATACATATATATGTATATAAAAATATATATATGTATACACATTTACATATATGTGTATGTGTGTGTGTATGTATCTATATATATATATATATATAAATATATGCACATGTATACACACTGAGAAACACACATATGTATATATATATATATATATCTATTACAACCTAGTACATTTG
>JBAMYA010000004.1:8752131-8817435 GCA_037176975.1 Arrhamphus sclerolepis | reverse complement strand
ATATGCACATGTATACACACCGAGACACACACATATGTATATATATATATATATATATAGTACAATCTAGTACATTTAAAGTAGTGTAAAATAAGCTTGAAGCCAGCAGCCATAGAGCTAACAGAGCATGCTAATACTAACAACTCCAACCCATAACTGTGATTATCTTCTTTGTTCTTAAGCACAATAAATCCTCAGATTTCTAAACGATGAAATGGCCAGTCTTGTCCTTCAACCCATTGGGTTTGTTTTTAAAAAAAAATTCTAATTAATATGTGTACTGGTGTCATATTTGAGTGTTAAGCTTTTCAGTCCACATATTAGCTTGCTATTGTAATATTTAAAGTTGAATTACTGAAATGGTTGCACCATGGTTTTGAACAGTCTTGTTTATTTTTTTGTTTTTAGTAATTCATGTATTATTATCTAGTTACGGCTCATGTTTCGTAGGTGGATACAGCACAACCAGATAGATTTAGAGATGTGCACAACCATTACCTGACATTTCAAATTACAAGATAATTTTTCAATTACAATAACATTCTAAATGTGTATTGATCCATTTGTACTTGTAATTAAAGCTGATTTTATGTTTGTCTTTTGGATTACAGCATACACAGGGAGAGAAGAGGACAGAGAGAGAGGAGATGTAGAAAGATGCTTCTGTTTCAGCCACATTCACTGCAATGGATTCATAATTATTTCACGTAACTAAGCATTATACTGTGAAAACTGTTCCAAGTTGCACAAATGAATGGAGGTTATACCTCATTTAAATCGGTTTTGCAGAAGAGGATTGGAGACATATGAAACACAAGAGAGACCACATCCAAGAGATAATACTGAAGGAACAGTTGCCACAGTAACACAGAACAGAACCTCTCAGTTATGCTTTGCATTTGCAGAGTATAATATTTATAAATGTTTTTTAGTGCTGAATAGTCTTCCAAACTCATTTTCCATTTCCTATCATGTGCGATCATTAATGTTATGTCTTATTTTCAGTCTTCTTACCTGGTTCTTGAGGGCTCCCTGAGGAGCTCCATTGTGGTAATGGGCCTAAACTGGTGGATGCCCCCCAGTGCTGGGTAACTAGCAGCTGAATGGTCAGTCTTCTTATCCAGAAGGTTTTCTCTGTCCTCCTCTGCCTGGTTGCTGAGACCTGTGGGGGTGTAGATGTCCCTGAGGAAGGGTAAGGTGTAGTTAGCCCCCGGCTGGAAGTTTTTGGTTGGGAGGTAACCATGGAGAGTGAAGCGAGAAAGGCTTCCATATCCTGCGTATATGTCACCTCCGATGCCTCTGAAGGCATCAGGGATTGTGTACACTCTGCTCTGGCTGTCTGGTTTCACTGGGAGAGGATCTCCAGGCTGCAGAGTGAGCTGAGTTTGTGGGGTTACTGTGGTGGTTGTTGTGGTTGGTGTGACGGACTCCGAGGCCTCAGCTTTCGCTTCGGGAAGAAGTTGCTGAGTTGAAGTGGTGTCTTGAACTTCCGAAGCTGATGTGAGATCAGGTTTGTCTGATGTGTGACCATTCTCGGGCTGTTTCTCTGAGGTCTCCTCAGTTTCACTCTGAATCTTTTCACCCTCTTGTTCCACAGCCTTGGAGTCCTAAAAGGGTTGGTGCACCATTACAATTACTTCTGCAAGTCTGCCGAGGTCTGTGTTAGTATTTCTTATTTACCAACAAATTGGATTGTTCACATTCACAGAGGAACGTCTTTGGTTTTAATTTACTTGGAATTGATCAAACATGTTTTGGTTTCATCCACTGTATGTCTATTTTTTTTTTTACTTTAAACTCCATCCTTTTTCTTATAGTGATCAATCATCATCATTACTATTTCAGCGTAATTAATTAATCTTTCTTGCCAAATAGTAATGAATTCTCATGTTGAAAATAGGTTTAGACTCAGAAGAAAGCATTTCAGATAAAGCTCCTATTTAGAAGCAAAATAAATAGCTGGAAATTTAATCATCTGGTATGGTAAATTGATTTTAATTTTAATTCCTTTGTTGCACAGTATAAGAAAAACTTTTTCTTTAGTCGAGCAGAAAACATCAAAATGTGTACCACAGTTAAACTAACTGCAGTAGATGACAGTTTAAGACTTGGTAGTGAATAAAAAAAACAAAAAACCTTAATACACAAATTCTTGCGAGTAAGTGAGTGGTAAAGAACCTCAGTATCTGTCTGATGAGGGGTGTCGGTTTCCGTGGAGCTTTCATTGGTTGAGGTCATCACTGAGGCGATGGAGGTGGGTGTGTCCAGTTCATCAGTGGCTGCTGGGTTTTCCTGGGTTGCTTCTTTCACCTCTTGGGACAGAGAGAGCGGTGCAGGCCCCTCCAAACTCTGCTCCTAAACAAAACATACATAGCGCCTTTACTATGGAACCAGCTACATGTTTGGGTTAAGGAGGCTGACACTACTGCCATCTTTAAAACCAAACTTAAAACATTCGTGTTCAGTAAAGCCTATAATTTACATCAGGGTGGGGAAGCACCAGTACTCGAGGGCCCATCTCCTGCACGTCTTAGATGTTTCCCTGCCACAACGCATCTGATTCAAATGAGTGGTTCGTTAACAGACTTGTGCAGACCTGGATGACAAGCTGATGGTGATCCAACACTGGCAGGGAAGCATCTTAGACATGTAGGACATGCAGCCCTTGAGGACTGAGCTACCCCCGCCCCCTAGACCAAACAAGACTGTGTTAGGGCTAGCCACCCTTCACGTTCTTCAACAGCTTTTGTCGTAGCTATGCTGCTATAGATCTACACTGCAGAGCTGCACCAACATGATCCTCTGAGCAGTGTCCCTCACTCCTCTTTTCTCCCCTCCTTTCCCCTTGTTCTCTCTTCTTCCTTCAGCTCAATCTGTAGTTATTTAAGAGTCCTTCGTGAACATAACTGTGCTCCATTCTTGTAGTTTGTTTTTTTTGTGATGCCATAATTAACACTAATATATTTTATCCTATATAATACAGAGAATATGTTTGTATTTCTCCTTTCTCTGTCCTATCTGCCTCCTCTTTTCTTTCTTTACCAGACTGGCCTTCAGCAGTGGAGTCCCCACCTTATAAGCAAGATCCTGCTCAAGATTTCTTCCCAAAGGGGAGGTTTTTTTTTTTTTTTCTCTTGCCTCTGTTTGGCTTAAAGCAGAGGTGTCAATCTCTATACAATCCTATATACAATCCACATCATCACCTTGGTTACCCTTAAAGGGCCAGTTAATCTTTACTCTCTCAGCCAGCTATGTTGTCGTATTTACAGCTAGACTTTGAAAATTGAGGCTTTTATAAGAAAACCACATTTTTTCAAGTATGGCCTAATTACAAATTTAAAAGAAAACTGTTGACATTTTTCATAAAAATGCTAATTTTGTCATAAAATGGTGAATTTTCTTACATCCTTTTTTTAAAAAAAGGAAAGTTTTCATTATAAAATCCCAACTTTTACAAAAAATTGTGACCTTTATCATAAAATTGGGGACTTTTGTACTTTTATAATAAAATCACAAGTTGAAAATAATTTTGATTTATTTATATTTTTTGTAAACACATCAAAAAAAAAGTCAAGATTTTGTGGAAAATCATTTATCATACAGCCACAAACATTACAAAATTGTTATTTCTTAACTCAAAAAAAATGTTTGGAAATACAAACATTTTTGCAATTTCTTTTTCTATAATTTCAACTTCATGTCCTAAAAATCACATATTTTTGTTCATGCCCTGGGCGACTTAAAAGCACCAGAAACAATTTGCATTCTAATAAACACTACATAAATAAAACTGCATTGACAATTGAATGGTGAGGTCTAGATTTCAGCATTATTTATTTATTTTGTCAACAAAATGTTTAAATCTGCCTGCAACTAATAAGAAATCTGTACCAAATGTTGGGCAGTGATCAGCATCAAAGCTTAAAACTCACTTTCATTATGAAAAAGAAACACTTTGAGAGTCACATGGTTGCCGTGAGGTGCAAAAAATGATCATGGAAGAAAGGAGCAAGAACTAAAGCATAACACAGACTTTCAAAAAATTCCTCGACTCAAAAAACCAAGACAGTATTCCATAAAACACGTCACAACAAAAAAAAAAGGAAAGAAATAAGCATTTTGTAAGTCAAATGGGGGGTAAAACATTTTCAGACAACAAATTCAGACAGTTCTGTGTTTGACAAATGTTCTTTGTTTTGTTGTAGTCTCATAAGATATATTCTGCTTTTCGAAACATTGCAAAACTTTGAGAAAATAGGTTCAACACAATTTTGATAAGATTGCCCATCATTTTTGTCAGAACATTAAACACAATTAGCACAAAATAATTTATTCAAAATTACAGTATGTCTCTTGGCATCACATTGATCACCAACATGGTCCAGTCCAGTACGGATGAGCTGCAAAACTGCCTTCAATCAAAAAAATGCCGTAAACATACTCTGTGCAGTCTTTTTTTTAATAAAGTCCACAGAGAAAACACAAAAACAAAATTCATACAGCGCTGTTCAAGGCCAGTTCTGCAAGAGTGTCAATACTGAGCATCTGAACAAAACATTCAGAAGTTAACAAATGTATTTGCTGAGGCGCAGGGATAAATTATCATATACAGTGCAACCAGAGTTGTTTGGGGGAAAAAAAAGCAATAGATCATCTCTTTGGCTGTGTGGATCTGGCCATAGGACTTTGACAGTGTTGCAGGATGTATTGTCCTTGACAAGACAACCCTTCTTGTGCAGATGCTGCATCAGTGATATGGTTGGTATGTGACGTGCCGTATCTGGACAGAGCAGTGGAAATGATAAAACCGTCGACTGCCAAGCAGAGAGAAACACTTTAGTGAGGTTTAGAACATAAAAGCAGAGTGGGAAGAATTGGTCTGTAGACAGTGGAGGCTGATGAAACCACTGTTTTAACAGACAAGATCAGAGGAAAGATACATTCTCTCTCTCTCTCTCTCTCTTTTGCTCTCTTTTCCTGTGATGAATTCCATTTTTGATAAAGACAAGCTAACTCTTTTTTTGCTTTTTTTTCCCATTTCATTTTGGCAGCAGTAGCTTGAACTAGACCTCAGGTTGGGGGCACAGCCTGAAAAAGGGACTGGGGAGTTCACTTGGTCTCTTCTTCCTGATCTCACACCTGATATCAGCTGAATTAAATAAGAATGTAAAAATAAGCATATGTGGCCATCCCAGCAAATTCACCCCCAGGGTCACATGAACCTCAGAGCTAAATCTGAGATCTTACCGACCTCACTCTGAGTGCGTTGACCATGAACTTCTCTATATACCAGCGTATTCTCGAGGCAAGTGTGAGACCATCTGTCCAATAGCTAAAATTGGTCAAAACTGGGTCGTGCAGCGGGACAACACAACAAAGCACAACAGCAAAGTCTGCGCAAGAATGGCTGGAAAAAATGAAGAATCAAGATTTTAGCATGTCCCAGTAAAAGTGCAGGCCTCAAACTGGTTGAAATGCTGTGTTGGGACAAAGTTCCTCCACAGCAAAGTGAGGTACTGATAAAGTCATACAGGTAACAACTACTTTTATGTTTTCGTTGCTCAAGGTGAATCCACAAAACAGTAAATTACAAGATAATTATAAAGAAAGAAAACACTAGCATATGATGACAGGATTTTATTTTTTGTGTAATATCATAGGAGAGTTATATATAAATAGAATAACACATATACATAAACACATGAATGTGTGGAGCAATTACATGAGAGAATAAAATTTTGAATGTATTATATCATAAATACATAACATTCCTCAATTTTAAAGTGTTATTTTTGAATAAATAATTCATCAGTCGATTCATAATATCTGACTTTAACTATTATATTTGCTCGTTTTCGTTATCTAACACGTCTATACTTTCCTGCCATATCTTCACACGTTATGAAGAACAGAGCATAATCAAGAAACAATATATTATGTACAATACATATTGTTATATTATGTCCTAAAATGTTTCAGTCAGTCTAATTTACTTCTCAGCATATATATTGTAATGGACATAACAAGCAGCTGGTTAATTAGTATTAGACTTTCCTCTATTAATGTCATTTTTTTTGGTTTGTTTGTTTTATCAAAAGACCTGATGTCTTATTTGGTTTGTTTACTTGTTTTGCAAATAATACCACATATATTAGGGCAATGATGATTGAATCATTGATTGACAGAATGATTGACTGATTAATGATTGTTTAGTCCCACCAAACCAAATTCTGGCCTTTTTTCCACACGTTCTCCAGTGCATTAAGTAACTAGTTAAGAATTAAGAAAATTGATGCCATGCATCTGATCTTCTTGTATACCAGTTATTAGCACAAGAAAAGATAGAAAATAAAATCATAAACATAAATTTCTGGATAAAAGTTTTGATGTTCAAGCAGCTAAAACCAAATCCAACAGTGTTTGGTGCTTTAATCTGGTCTGTATCATTCATCAGAAAAGCATCTCTCAAATAGCTTCTTTTTTCTCCTTTTCTTTTTATTTTTCAAGTCTGTGAACATGACCATGAGCTCCTATTATTCCACATGTCTTCCATTTATTTAAGCTAAATAAATTAAGTGCATTCATACTTGCACAGCTGACTTGTTCATATTTCTATACCACATGATGCTGGCAGCAGCTCTCCTGCTTGGTTGAGCATGATGGTGTCCGCTCTAGTGTTTTTTTCAGCTCTGTGCTTAGGACTGCATATTCCTTCTTTTCTTTTCTTTTTTGCTTTTTGACTTCATTTTTGTCAAATAAATAATGGCATGCTACAAACAGGCATGTGCTCTTTCTTCCTTTGCCTTATATGAAATGCTATGATCAGAGGATTTTTATATCTTTAGAACAAAAACAAATATATGGTTTGTATGTGCTTTGAGGGGAAAAAAAAAAGCTTTCAGTTTCTCTTTGTACCTTAATTGGTTTTGTTTGTAGTAGTTTTTGTACTGAAACACCATGACAGGCTCAGAGCATATTTTAGATTCTAGTACACTTTTAGTTAACCACTTGAATGGGCCATTTTCTATTTCAATCCAACCCTCCATTTTCAATACGCACTTCATCCTTTTCAGGGTTACAGGGGAAAGCTGGAGCCTATCCCAGCTCTCATCAGGCGAGAGGCAGGGTACACCCTGGACAGGTCGCCAATCCATCACACAGCCACACAAGGACACAACCAACCAACCGTCCACGCTCGCACTCACTCCTCCGGACAATTTAGGATCACCACTCAACGCGACATGCATGTTATCTGACGAACTGCCACAATACCATGCAGCCACTTATCTCATTCAAGTTACCATAACTGAAATTAGAAAAATGTTCCTGGTGTGTGAATTATTTGCTGTGTGCACAGCTGGTTTCTAAGTTAGATGCTCTCTGGAGTGTACTTTTATTCGACCATTACAGACTTCGGTTTGATTCCTCTTAAAACAGCATAATTACTTGACTGTTTGGAACTTGATTATGTTATTACCCAACTTTCTTTCAGCGCTCATTAAATTTCCAGCTTATTATAATTTCCAGTAAGTAACTTGATTCATTTTACTTGGATAAAAACTGACAGGCAACATTTTACAGGGACGCTTTTCAGACATCAAACTATTACATGTTTTCCACATTGGAGCTGAAACAGCTTGCGCTTGTCTACTTCAGTGAACAAAAGGGGGGAAAGATGAAGCATTGTTTCTCTTTAAGAAGTATGCATCTGCTCCAGGATTCTCAGGTAGACTTTAGTAGGTCAACCCCACTGTTGGAGTAGCTATCTGGATATGAAAACATGGTTGGAAAATATTGGTTACTTTTGCACATTTTCATGTCCAAGAGCTATTCTCACTGTGTTATGTAAGCATTTATTTAAAAAAAAAAAGAAAGCGGGAGAGAGGGAGAGAGAGAGAAATGTCCTTCTGACACAACACATTAGCATTGTAATGGGATTGAATGTCAGTCTGCCATCATTTGTCCTTTTCATGTAAGTGATTTGGTGAGACATGATTAAGCACCATCGACTCTTGAGTCAACATTCCAGTTGCTGCTGTTGTACAACATGTTGATATTTCAGTAATTTGTTCTCTTTTTTCTTTTTCTTTTTTCAAACAGAACTTCGATTTCCTCTTTCCTTAAGTAAAATGTGTTTCATTTGGCAGAGGGGATTAATTATTCAGCATCTTGTCTGAAAAGAACCAGAGGGCATTTTTGACTGTAAACACATATAATACAGTTTTTTTTGTTTGTTTGTTTGTTTGTTTGTTATGAGATCCAAATTCCTTTCTGAGCATCTGCAAAAAAATCATTTGTTGCTCTGTTGATCTTACTGAATAACTAATTATCTGATGCACCATGAAGCAGTTAAATTCATCTAATATGGAGGACAAACAATGATGTAAGAGCCCATCAAAACATTAGCGTATAATTAAAAGCTCATTCCACAGAATCATTTGAGTCTTTAGTGTTTGAAATGATCTAAATTAATTTCATGTTTTTGTTCTGAGAAATGAAAGAGAAATGTACATAGTCTTATCTGAAATGTATTATTCACATCCACAGACACAATATCTTGAAGGATACACTTAAAAAAAAGAGCAGATTAAGTGTTTAATCTCCACAAATTCTCTCCTTTCTGAGGCTGCAGCAATAAAGTGAACGAGAACTAAACTCCGCTGCATTAAATCAGGCTGCAGTGAGCAGCTGCCTGAATGTGGAGAGAGATAGAACTGGATTTTCTAACACCCCACCAGAAACAAGGGCTCCTCATATCCATGTGCACAATGCGTTTGAGGAAAGAGGAGATGAAAGGGTCACACAGGAGAAACTGGCACCGGTGAGATGATCCTGGCTAGAACACCTCCGGGGAAGGTTGATTGGATACTGTTCGGCAGCCTTAAATGAGTGCTTGGCCAAAAGACAGACAAAGATCTGCTGTCCTCTACAGACAGCTTGATTAAGGATTTGGAGATAATAGGCTGGACATGGGTCTATGCTGTCCCTGTCTGATTTGAGCTCCGGAGAAGGCCAAGCCACTGAGTCAAAGCTCATTTAAATAACTCACTGCACCATCACTGAGCGTGCTTGCAGAGCCAAATAGGTCAAGTTGATGGTTCTGAATCTGACTTGGCTTTATAGAAATACAAGAAAAAGTATATAGATGTTAGATTCAGGAGACAAGATGACATGATTAGCATCTTGTTTCCATCAACTTCTCAGAATCAAGGCCAGCTGCAGCTCCGTATTATTTTAGGAGACACAGAGTCTGATCTAATTCTGTGCGAGTTTAGATTTTTTTTTTCTTTCTTTTGCGACCAGCTCAAGGGCACATCAGGCAGAAGCCATGACTCAAATGTGTGCCAAATCTATTTCAGAAAGAGACAGTGACTTGAGAGATTCAAAATACATCAGCGGGGCAAAATGATTATAGAGGGATCCTAGCAGAGTATAAATTGGCTTTAGCAGACAGCTTGTCTTTATCAAAGTGCAGAATTGAAACGGTGAGTTTTCCACTGGATAATAAAACATGACATCAGCCCAGTGATGTCAGAAAACATTAGTCACAACTTTGTCACAACTTGTCTGCCTTACACTCTCTGTTGAGTCAGTGTAACTCTTATTTCAGCTGGAAATCTGCGTGCACCACATATGAAAACTGCACTGAAAAGCTACTGTACAGGCATTAAACACCACTGCACATGAGGCAATACATCATCCTCAACATAAACACAACCAAGCTGCAAAATAACCACTTAAAAATACATCCCGGAGAGAGGAAAGGGTTAAAATTGATTCTCAAAGTTTCCATTTCCTTTCAACCCTGATTACACTCTGGAAAAATTAAATGCTGCATGGTCTAATTTATTGTCTCACAGACACATCGTGGCAATGCACTTAGTGGACTGTGTGTAGCATCAACCCCCCAGAGGGATAACCTCTCCTCATCATGCATTCAAAGTTATCTCTCTTATTTTGCCTATGCATTTGTCTACATGCACAGGCGTGCATGCGCACACACATACACACACAGACACATACACACACAAAAATGAAGATGTTAGCATCATGTCACCGCGCACACAAGGAGACCGCACCAGCCAGCAGTGAGGGGCAAGCGAACAGTTGATGGCTCCTTCATTCATCATGACATGAGGAAAATGCAAAGCGCGACAGTTCTCTGCAAGAAGGCCAAAAAAAGAAAAAAGAAAGAAAGAAAGAAAGAAACTGATGTGCAAAACAGAGGAGGGGTACAGAGCAAATAGAGCCATTAAAACACACACTTACCTCTTTCACTTCAGCAGGCATTTCCAAGTCTTTTCTGCTTCCTCACAAATGATGAACAAGATGCGTCCCCCCAGTGAGACGTCTGCTCCTCAGCCTCTGCTGAAATGTTGCCTCCTTTGGAGCAGGTGAGTCAGTTCAAACATGAACAGCCATCCTTCCTCCCAGCTCCCACCAACACACGTCCGCTCCTTCTCTCCCTCCCGCACTCACACTTACAGCCTCTATTTCTCTTTATCTCACAAACACACACTAGATGCGCCGTGCACACATTTGCTCAACACAGACGTTCTCCCTCTCACACTCTCTCCCTCCCTCTCTCTCTCTCTCTCTCTCCCTCGCTCTCATAACTGCACTCCTCCTCTGATCTGTACTGCAGTTAATGTGTGCGCTATTACCAAGGTGCTGAATCAACTGTGTGATGCTGAGCCTGTGAATGGCTTAGGTAAGTGCAGAGCCCTGCAATCCCCTGTGCTCTCCTCATATTTTCTGGAAGCACTGGTGCACAGGCATAGTACACACATGCACACATATGCACACATACACACACACACACACAGTGTTCCCTGTGGGCACACAAGCAGATGCAGCTGAAGCATAGAGCAGTCCGCACTAGTTCAGTCCTGTGTCACCCATGTGCATAACAAGGAAGGGGGGGATTGGAGAATGAAGGGGTGTGGAAGGTGCATAAGCAATGAATGCAGCAGAAGGCAGAGAAACACATTCCATGCCTTAGCTAAAGATTTGCTTTGCAAAGCAAGCGACACAAACCAAACCCTTTTTTCCAACACTGTCCGCCCACAAATCCATCCCGCACTGCACCTGCTCAACTCACTCTCATTGGGGATCAGTCAAAATTAAAACAAAAGGTGATCTTAGAAACAACCCACTGCTCCACTTGACTGAAGAAAAAAAAAAAAAAGCTAGCCCATGACAAATTACCTTTAAAACTATACTTTTTCCACTAGAGCACCTGCTATGGGACTGCAGTTATCCGAGTAAAAATGATCTGCCATCATCGTTAGACCACTGCTCTTTATAAGCTGTCTTTCTCATTGATTTAAAAGAACTCTTCCGTATAATTGATCTTGGAACATTTGGAAATTCTTATTGGTCTCTGTGGGATTTCTTTTATGTTTCATAGTCTTTCATAGTCTTAAATTTGTCATTTTCTAAGCTCTCCTATGGCCACCTCTTCATCTTTGAAGTATATTTCATTTAGCACACTGGTCTGATCAGACTCTCCACTTTTTCATTTAACCCCCACACTTTATTGTATGTGTGCAAAGAAAAACCGTCTGATCGCAGTGGGTCTTAGTATTGCACTAATGCAATCTCAGATGAAAAACCACATGTGACTTTTTTTTCCCCCCACAATGTCATTGTTTATCCAACAAATGTAGCCAGCAGTTTGCTGGTCTGGAGCATTCAGGTGTGTGATAACCCAATGCCAAGAGGGAAAGCCATAAGCAATAGTCACATTAATCTAGAAAAGGTTATAAAACCACTTACAAGCATTTTGATCTTGAGCATTCTTCAATGAGAAAACAATCTTCTCAGGAGATGACATCCCAGCAAATGTACGCCAATGTCAAAGTCTGTAATGCTTGGAGAAATACAAAAAAGAAAAGAAGAAAAAGACAGAAACAACCAAGAGTTACATTTCAGACCTTACAGGCCTCACTGGGCATGGTTAATGTTAAGGTCCATGACAAGGGTGATGATTTGGGGTTGTATTGCTGCCACAGGACCAAGGCAGCTGGCAATCATGGAGTGGACTATGAACTCCTCTGTACACCAGAGCGTTCTAGAGGCAAACGTGAGGCTGTTTGTCCAGCCGTTAAAGCTTGCTTGAAATTGAGTCAATGATCTGAGGCAAAATAGCAAATCGACACTGGAATGGCTTAAAAAAAAGAGTCAATGCTTTCCAATAGTCTGGCATTTCTCAGTGGCTCTCAAGTACCACTGACATACATGTTTTAGATGTTTCCCTGCTCCAACATACCTGGCTCAGATTAATAGGTCACTGACAGGTTTGTGCATACCTTAATGTCGAGCGAAACATGTGATACATGCATTTGAATCATGTACGTTAGCGCAGAGAATCGGTTAAAACGTGCAGGACAGCGGTCCAGACCTAAACCCAACTGAAATGCCGGGAGAGAGCTGCGTTTAAGCAACGTTGCAAAGAAAAGTGAATCAAAATTCCTCCACTACAATCTGAGTGACTGATAAAGTTGTACAGGAAACAGCTACTTCACATTACTGCAGCTGAAGGTGGCTTGTACTAGCAAGTGAATCATAGGAGCACTTAGGACAACCTATCCCCCCCCCCCTTTTGGCTTTATGATGATCAGCTTCCACAAAGTAACTTTTTTTTTCTTTTTTTTCCTTTTTTTTTGCCATGGTTTTGCATATATAGCTGAACATAAATTTTCTGCATATCAAAAGATTGTAAGACGTCCAAACATTTTTCTTTGATTTTTACAAAGATAAATGAAAGCAGCATCCCTGGAATACAGTTTTCACAAGTAAGATTTGCTGGCATGTTAAAAGAAGGTCCATTTGTTCCAGAAGTGATTTCTGCTTCCCTCTGCTCTCCCACTCCTCCATCTCTACTTTCAAAAGCTCCATCAAATGGAAAGCACCAACATTAACTCTCTTAATGGTTTCGGTTCAAAAATAGACAGCAGAGCAGCTTTATCAGAACAGGTGCTTTTTAACTAGAATCTTCTTTAACTAATCTTCGGTGGGGGGGGGCATACATATGACAGAAGTAAATTCTCTGTATAATGCAGCCACAAAGTCAGATGTTTTTGCCATAAACCTAAGCTCTGTCAAAGACAGCATGGTGAGCAGCTGTCACTAACGAAAGCATTGTTATTATTAAGCTGCCAGTGGACGATGTAAAGCGCTGTCAGTGGGACAAATATGGATTTTTAAAAAGCTCACAAGCTTCTGGCCAGCACTTAAACAAACTCACTATTAATTCATACAATTTTATCGTCAAATCATCCATATGTCTGTGTTTTAGTTTCCAACTGCAGTTTATTCTAACTCTCTCCAGATAAGACTCTAAGTTAATTCTCATAAGACAAAGAGTTGATTAAGCTTCATCTGAATTTGTGATGCTTTAAAAAAAAGAAAAAAAGGTTTGCCACCATCTTCTTTCTGTTCCACTGAATGTCCGTTACATAGGGCTTAAAGTTAAAAATGACATATTTCCTTTAACAATTTACAGTTTCAAAACAAACAAACAAAAAAACTGGAAGAGGCTAAATGTAATTGGACATCAAATGTGTTCTTAGCAATATTCCCTTTTGTGGTTGATTTGTGTGCTGTCTTGGATGAGCTGCTTACTGTTCATAGTCAAAACTCCAAAGATATTTGATTATGTATGGTTCAGGGGACTCTTAGGGCCAAAGTAAAAACTAATCTGTGCCATATTAGCCTTTATCTTTCCTTTGGCCACTGGCTACAAAACAAGCTCAAAACATGGCTGATCCACTCCTGCATGTGACAGTTTCATTCATTTCTGCTCTCGACTCTCTCCAAACATGCCCTTGCTGGCTGTGGATGAAAAAGTGCAGTTTTAACCTCATGGATCTGCAGTACTGATTTCCAAAATTCATCAGGCGTGTTTAGATGTTCATTTGCAGCTAGTTCAGGCATGACTGCACAGAAGAACACTGCACTGCCAGTACACACTCAACCCAAGCTTTTCTGCAGGCTTTCTGCAGTAAAAGCAGATCTGCCTTCCTCACAATACTATTAACTGAACTGAAGTTGATTGCCACGAGTGATCTTCTCCTCTTTTGGTCATTCAGGTTTTGAATTCTGCAGGTTTTTATGTTTAATTGTTTTTTTCCTTTCATCAAAACAAAAAAGTAAGTCAGCTGGGAATCAGTTTGAGGTAGAACGTGGCGACACCTTTTAAGAAAAGGTTCAAAATGCCTTTCAGGAGAGATGAGACCTTGTAATTCTTATACTTTATCTTGCAGCATTTATTGGCAGTCTCTAATGGTGTAAACTGACTTGACTTATTACACACAGCGCTACAAAATGTCAGCCTTTTACATCTGTTTGCCAGAATCAATGATCCTCTTTCCATGTTTGCAACTGACACACTGAACAGATCTAAATAGCGGTTCAGTCTTCAAGGACATCACATACGTCAGATCCACACGCTGAAAAGAGAAACTGCTTTACTGTTTGTATCCACACAGTGGACACAGTTTGTATCCACCTGAGGCACGCACATCTTGTCTAGCTGTGTGTCTTGCCTGCAGACTCCTTCATTTTCAATCAACTACTTTAAACTTCTGGGCATTAGGATGATCCTGCAGTAACCCCCTTTACAGTGATCTAATTATTCAGACCATTCATTTAAGTAGTCCTTTGGGATTTAAGCCCCGACTGACCATTCGCTCTTCATCACTCCGACGCACTGCCTTCAGTGGTGTCCATCTCGAATGTTGAATATTTTGGGGACCTTCCTCTGTTGAGGTTTGCCACATGTTTCATTCATGATACGTTTCAGGTTGTTGCCGTGGAGGAGTGTGAGGACGGGGGAAGTCCTGGCTGGTAGTGAGAGAGCAAGGGTTATGGAGGGCTTTGAAAGTAAAAAAGTCAAATCTTGTAATGAATACATTGATGAACAAGGAGCCGGCGGAGCTCGAATGAGAACTTGTGCCAGATGATCAAAGAAAAGTATACTGATGAGTATGAAACCAAGACCTTTGATTCCAGAGGCGAGGTGGACAGGAGACTGCAGATGGTGAAGAGATGGTGTTTTGGAAAGTTTGCTCTTCGAGCCTTTTATTTCAATTTAAAGAAAGTTTTTGGATGTGAAAATGCAGCCTGAAGACATTTGGTAAAAATGGACACAGGAAAGGGAGTGTTGACTTAGAAAGTGATTTTCTTTCCTTATATAACTCAGAAAGAGTATGACTGAGACTATTTCCATACGGATTTATAATGAGCGTGATTGCCATCTTTATCCGTTGGTATCCTGACTCAGTATTTTTACTCGGTCATCATCAATGTGTATCACTGAATACGCAGTTCTGTGAACTGAAAGAGTCAGACAACTGTATTCAAAACACCTCAGTGGCTTAATTTCAGTTACTTTGAGTTTCTGCTTTTTCATTTGAACGACACTGGTGGTGTACAGCTCTAAATAATTAAATGTTTAGCCTCAAGGCAAGAAAAAGTGTAGCAAGGCATTAAAAAGAGATACAGAAGCCGAGAGGGATTATCTTGGCAACCCAGACTTAGATTTACACTTATAAACTCTTTCTGTTGCTTCATCTTTATGTTTTTTCCAGTCTAAACCCACTCCAACTATGGAACATCACTGCTAACATTTGAAGATATTGTTTAAAGAAAGATTTAATGGGAAATACAGTTAATAGGGTTTTGTGGAAATGTAAGAGTTTCTGGAGTATTATTGTGCTTCTCTTCAGCCCTTATGCTTAAATCCTTTTTTTTAATCCTTTTTTTTTTTTTGATAAGTTTGAAGGGTTATATATTTGTGGAAATGAAGGATTATGCTTAAGAACAGAAAGGAAGAAGGGGCGAGTGCATGAAAATCAACCTCGTCAAAGAATCTAAAGCATAAAGAGACCAAAGAGCTTTGTGGCAACAAACTAGGAAACACTTACCCTGCCAACCCTAACCCAGATAAAACATCACTCATTACACATGATATTTGTTAGAATATAGTGGAAGGACGGTGTTTGACATGGATGCTGTCTCCAACGTGACCACTAGAGGTCAATGTTACTTGAAAACAACTTTGTCAGACCCTGGTAGTGGAATTATTAGCGATTTAAACGCAAAGTTCATGTCCAACACGTTATAAGGAGAACTGAATAAATCCTTCTGTGACGTCCTTCATAGGTTTCTGAAAAGTTTTTTTGGTTTAGAAACCCAAATTTGAGAGTTACAGTTGTTGCACTCTGCCCAGCACCCAGTGAATCCAAAAATGCGCTAATGGGAGGAACTAACAAGCCTGGTCGCTGGTTAGTGCACGCCATTATTCGTTTACTTCATTATTTTCGACCCTAGGCTCCCTTATTTTTCTCAACGCTCGCCAGTGTTTACTGTGTGTTCACCTGCTAGCAAAAAAGACAAATCGGAGTCCGCAGCTACCCATCATACCATTAAAAAAAGTCCAAGCATGTCTCTTTTAATGAGGGAATTCAAGCTCCTCGCATTCCTTTAAGGAGTTTCAGTGTGCCTGGACACCTATTGTGATTGATTTTCTAACCTGAAAATCTTCTGCACAAAAATGCGCGTTAAGCTGTTTTTCAGCAAATGGCACAAATGATTCCCCATTTACTGATAAGTTTGAAATAGATCCCAGCTTAAAGTGTAAATGAGGCTGTTTTGTCACTGCTGTACCGATGAGGCAGCTTCTTCTCAGCGTCACAGAAAATGGACAGTAAATTGTTGTTTCCATATGTCAGAGATGAAGGTAATTATTGTTATCCATTATCGAAAACCACACTGAGATAAACAGAGGGGGCACAGTGGAGTGTAATATGCAGAATCTGCCAACATGCACCCACAGAGTAACAGAAATATTACTTTACAGTGTGTAGCCATAAATTAATTACAAGAAAATGCCCTCACCGTGTTTGGGGCTCAGCAGGGCATTTAACATCCTTCCTGTGGTCCCTGCCTCACAGAGGCACAGTCGATGCAAATTTTTGTCCTAATTAAACCAACACACTGCCCACCACTGTTCTGTTTAGGCTGGCAATTGCAGCTGAGGCTTATTCATTTTAATGCAATGCAAGTAAGTTCATGCCAACAGTATTGTATTTTGCTGATGTTCCAGATGGTGCTGCCACACAGAAAACACATACAAGCACTGAAAATACCAGAAAAGGTCACCAAATTGGCCTCCGAAGACATTTAAAGACGACTTCTTTTCTAGCTGTCTTTTCTAAAATGGGGGGAGTTTGTCCTCAGACTATAAATGACAAAGCACCACCTGACGTCTTGAATTCACATTGACTTAATGCTGCACCCCTTTGGCAGGCTATAAAAACAGTAATAGCTGCCAGTCAGGCTCACCCACACCCCTATAACAGTACTACTCCATACATGCCTCCCCAGTGATCAGATAAATGACGTAAATATTGTAAAATATGTCGTGCCCCCTCCCCCAAATGATGGGACAACAAAACCAGGGTTATTATTCATCCAAATCCTCCTTGTCAAGTGTCACTGCAGAGAGTGCTTAATCACGCCAAGAGACAGTCCAGGGAGGAAATGGGAGGCATCAGTGGCAGCACTGCAGCTGAAAATGACAATCAGCCAGTTCAGCGATGCCTCAGATGATCAGGCATATCAATGAGCTGAGAGGAAGAGAAGACACAAGAGAAGGCACACCCACAGCAACAGAGAGAGGTGGGGGGCATGAATATAGGTCAATCTGCAGTAGCAGAAGAAGAGTGTGATTAAGAGACTGATGACAAAGAAACTATTTCATGTCAGGCGGATATTGTGAAATTATTATGTAGAACGGCCCTGAAGAGCAGCACACAACTGCGCTGGAGAAGGCACAACTGCTAAACCGAAAACACTCCAGGGTTTTAGAAAGCACAACTACAATGCGAAGGCCGTAACAGCAGAATACAAAAACATTTCAGAAAACAAGAAACAAAAATTGATGGAAAATACTTCAGAAAACACTACAAAATTAAAAATAAATTGATTTAGATTGACTCTTTTTTTTCACAGAACACCACAGGCTTTTATAAAACACAACAAAAACATGGGAGGTTAAAAAAAAAATGACATAAAAAGTGTAAGTGGACCTGGACAAGGTTTATAACCCTGTCTCTTGTGATGTTCTTTGAGAGATGCGACAAAAGTTTGGGGTATAATGTGCTTTGATGTGAGCCGTTGCCTGAGTTTAGTTTCCACAGTAAATCAGTCCCATCCCTGGTGTATACTGGACCCTGCCAGACCTGCCTCTTGTCACCAGATTTTCATGGACTGAATTTCTATTTTGCAGCCAGGGTTGGATGGTCGTCCATTTAGTCAGCTTAGGAACGCATCTTTACTGTTTGCAGATGATGTGGTCCTGGTTCTATCTTCTTTCCTCGGTCAGAAAAGACTGCATTGGGAAAGGAGCTGCTCCCTCAAGTGAGGGAGTTCAAGAATTGTGGATTTTCATCATGAGCTGGGGTGGAATTTAATGACAGGTAGATTGGGGCAGCATCATGTAAAGGTAAAGCTGAATGGCAAAACTGTCAATGTACCAGTTGATCCACATTCCAACCATTACCTATCATTAAGAACTGTGGCCAGTTGACCAAAATGACAAGATTGTCAACAACCCGCCGAAATTAATTTTCTTTGAAGGGTGTCTGGGCTAGTCATTAGCTGTATATAGGGGGTCTTATCTCTTATCTCCTAATCCCCAAGGAGATAACCCTGAGGCTGTAAATTGATCTTGATGTCTCTATCCCCCATCAATCCAATGACCAAAACGGCTTGTGCTAGAGAGACGAAGGAAAGGCAGGGGTCGATGCATGTCACTCTGGGTCCCACCTTCCATCAAATGCTGGATTTGTGAGGTTAACTCTGTTTTTCTTCAATGAATTAAGTCATCTGTGATGGACTGTTCCTCCACATCCAAAGAAGCCAGGTGGTTAGGTGTATATCAGGGCCACTTTTCCAGATTCTTCACATCAAGCCATTGTTTGCTTTGTTTTCTATAACATCGTGCATTTGGATGTAGGAGAAACCATGGCAACACAGAAGAGTGTGTAATACAGAGGCAGCACACAGATCGAGTGGCTGCATTTTACAGCTTTGAGATCACGTTGACTTCAATTCTTTTTTTAGTATTCACAAAAATCAGACATTCAAACATTTCTGACAGGTTTTAGAAAGATGCATTTGTGCACACTAAACTTCCTCTACTTCTCTTTTCTGTTTGACACAAATAAGGAGATCTGGTCTGCGTGGTGTTCAGATGCAGTGATGGTGAAAACTGTCCAGAGTGTAGCTCCATAAGCACCATAAATCAGATCCCTCGGAATGCTTTTAACAAATTTAATAAGAAACTATAATATAAAACAATGATACGATGTATAATAGAGGGCTTCTTAGACACCACAGCTTGTACCAAACACTTTTGATCCACCTCTACAACCTCTCAACAACCTGTAGCACCTTTGCACTGCAGCATTGTCATTACTGTCATTATGATATTACTTCTGGCTGCAAAAACAGGGATAGGAAAGATAGGAGAGAAGGTTGCAAGAAATATTACAAAGAGAGAAGGAGAAATATTGTAACATGCAATACCTGCTTTTTCACATTCATATGAGACTTTATAGGATTTATTTTCTGTTTAATTAAAAAAACTTAAAAAAAGAGCTAATCAGAGATCAAAAATTGCCCGCTATGTTCAAAGGGAAAGTTTTGTTCTCAACCTTTTTTTTTTTTCTTTTTTCCATTTTTAACATTTAGTAATGCAGAAGGTGTTTTCATCCACTTTCATCTTTCTTTCTTCCTTGTTTTGGTCCACACTAGTCCTTTTCACGGAGGCTCAGTGAACCGTCCGAACATACTGTATAACAACTCAACTAAATCTCTTATTCTTCATCTTCTTTTCATCTGGCGAACAACAGAACTGTGCATCACATCTGGTGCATCATTTAATGATCGTGAGGTCATCGCGCAAAAACACAGAGCCTTCAGTACCTGGGAGGATAAAAATGAGACAGAAAGTCATCTATAATTTTAGAGGCGCACATTCACTGCTCCTCGCCCATCTGTGAAGTCCTTTTTAGGATTAGAAGAAAAATGCTGCTTTGGTGTAGAGATAGAGCTAAAAGAGAAAGAAAAGATTAGGGCTTTTAAATCAATTGGGTTTCTGTGGACAGATGAAGAGTGCTGTAGATTTCGTCCTCCATTTCTAACATGTGTGTGGGTGTGTTAGGAAATGACAAGTGGCTGTGACCTGTAATGGATGATCCCCGTCTCTCATTTCATCCTTTATCAATTGAAGAATGAGTTACAGTTTATCAGCCTAGGTTGTGTTTTATTTACTGTCTTGTTAGATTAGCAAAGCGTTGACACCCTGAGTGGATTGCTGGCTTGATGTCAATTTCCATGCAGCTTCTAATGAAGCAGACATTTGAAGAAACAGAAATCCAGGGGTCAACAACATGCAAACAATTATACCGTAATTTCCCATATCGTACTGAACATGCCCATTTGAAATTCACAATGCCAGTGAACAAATTAAGTGAACCTACGGACAATCAAGAGGTCTGCATTAGGATGGATACAGGGATGCGGCATGTAGGCGACCATCAGTCCTCAGTTAGAGAAACTTTCTCTAAATGGAGACAGTTTGGTACTGTGGCTATTACCCCTGAAAGTGGGCTTACAGCCAAAATGACAGCAAAGGCACAAAGCAGAATCCTCAGTAAGATAAAGAAAAGTTAAAGGCTTAAAGACATCACTGGAACCGGCAAACATCTCTTCATGAGTCTATGATTCTACCATATGAAAGTTATTGAATTGCCTGAGAGGAATCGGCGACGATCTGCAATGCTGCAGGAAAAATGTTTTGCGGACTGAGGAAACTGAGTGGGATTGTTAAGGACGAATACTCGGCACTACTGTGTGTATAACACAAAAAGGGCACAGTCAGGGACTGGAACACATGTTTACCCATAATTTCCTGAGGATATTAATTGATGTAGGAGAACAATGACTATAAGCATCAAAGCAAATCCACCACAGAATGCCTTCATGAGAGAAAACTGGAGTGCCCCAGTTAAAACCCAGACTTTAATGCCAGAGATGCTGTAGAATGACCTCAAGAGAGCTGTTCACACTAGAAACCCTACAAATGTGTCAGAGCTGAAGCAGTTCTGTAAAGAGGATAGTAAAATAACACCTTCTGAACAGTCTGCGGGTCTAGTTCAGACTTATTAAAAGTATGTTTCTGAAATCATTGCTGCCCAGAGGTTCCACTGACTTGTTCCTCTCAGCACTGTGAACCTTGAATGGGTATGTTCGATTAACACAAGATAATTGTTTTTATATTGTCATCTTAGGCATGTTGTGTTTGTCTAACACTGAGCAACTTAGATGAAGATCTGATCACATTTTATGGCAAATTAATGCAGAAAACAATGTTATGGAGTTCATATAGTTTTTTTGATACTGTTCATCTCCTCTGAATTTCTCACCATCTCATTGTGCAAATATTGTGAATTAATTTTTTTCATAAATAACTGGCATTGGCATGTTGACTGAATTGCGGCCCATCAGGGCTAATGGTGTTCAATGCACTTGTTGCTGCAAGTAATTCTGTCAAAAAAAGACTGAATGAGCCTTTCCTAAGGTTGAAGGCCAGATTGATAAGAAGACACTTGAAGGTGTGAAATGAAAAATTAAAAAACACCTCTCACGTGACTCACCTTGCAGTGACCCACTGTGAGCCATGCAGACTGGCAGAAGAACTGATGATGACAATTCAATGATGTTTTCCCTGACTAACACGCCATGCTGAAATTTAACACACAACAGCATCATCTGCAGGATCTGGCTGTCATACCACGTTACAATATAAAACTGTCCACTAGGGGGTGCCATATATTCAGGAGATTTAAATGCATTTCAGGGCATGCCAAACCCACCAAATCTTTTTATTCTTATCTCCACACGAATGGATGAAACAATGTAGTTCAGCAGCTTATGAAGCTTTGAAACATCGTTCGACTGCCAGCAGCCGCTTGTTTGCAGTCCTGCTTTATTCACATCACATACTAACATCCAAGCAGAAGTGGAAATTATAAAATAAGTTTATTCATATAAACAGCTACAAAAATTCTATTAAACAAGTTGTTTGTTTTTTAGTATGAGACAAATTACATGATGTGGAATGACAATGTTTCACAATATCAAAACACAAACAGATCATCTGTATTCTTTACATAGCTCTTTTTCTTTGATTGAGTTGAACGTGCTCCTTCTGTCTGCGAGAGGAGGCACAGGTATCCTGAGATTCTTTTTTTTTTTTTTCCTTCTTTTGGATTTGCAAGAATATTTTTCAAGTTAATCCTTAGCTGAGTATTGTTTTCCACACATTCCCCCACACAAGAATGCCCAAAGTGACCTCTTATTTACATAGGATTTTGGAGTTGTGAAGACTGAGACTAACACTGCATAGATGATTCATTCACACCACCAGAAACGTGGAAAATGTTTTATTTCAGAGCTCCAAGGGTGACGGACTCCTTCCCCTCAGAGGAGAATGGGAGTGAGGAACGCTTCATGGTGGCATAGGAAGAGTACGGAGGGGCGGAGGAGGTGGTGGAAGATAAACGGGGAAGGGTGGAGGTAGAGGAAGGGAGGCCTTGGGTCTGCCTTTCAGGAGGGCAGTAAGCTGGAGACGAAGACCTTCCCTTGCTCTGCAGACTGCTGCTGCTGCTCTGCAGAGGAGAGCTGGAGGTTTTGGGGCCGTGAGTCAGAGATGATGTGGAGGAGCTGGAGAGAGGCGAGGTCCTCATGCCGTAACCCAGAATCCCTGTACTCATCAGAAATTCCCTGGAGCCGTATGCTGGTGGTGTTGGTCCACGGGAGCCCGGAGGTCGAATGTTATCTGGAGGTAGACTCCTCCTGCTGGGGATGTCATAGATTGCCACATCAGGGCCGTAAAGTGCCTGGGATCTGGCCTGCATGCGGAGTATCCTCTCTCTCTCCTCCAGCTCCCGTCTCTCATTGATAGATGCCATTATGGTTTTTGAAAAGTTGTCATAGCGTGCAGCAGCGGACTTCGGAAGTGTCATATCCTGTTGAACGAGATCGCGAAGGCTTTCTCGAAGACCTTGAGAAGCCACATCTCTAATCAACAGACCTGAAGGGGGAATGTCTCGTGTTGCTATGCTTTGGGTTTGGAGGTCTCTTGGCATCAGCCCTTGAAAAGCAGGAGACGGTTCTCTTTGAATGAAACCTTGGAGAGATGGTGAGGCATCCCTTGAAGTGAGACCTTGCAAAGACGGGGAGGATTCTCGAGGCTGAGGAGATTGTCTGCTGACACCCATAAACACTGGACTATAGGAGTGAGGGGCCGGACGCTGCAGAGTCCCATCTGTCCCCAGGGTCATGAAGTGTGGGTGGTAGCTGACTGAGGGGGCGCCTCTCTGAACCAAGAACTGAGGGTCTACGTGGTTGATGAGGTTATCATAGGATGGACTGCCATTGCTGCTGCTGCTTTGACTCGCCAGCAGACCAGAAGAAGTGATGAGCCCTGCAGGGGGGTTGGATCCCCACCCATCAGAGTGCACAGCTGGCAGCTGGGATTTGCTGCCATGGCGACTGCTGTGTTTCAGTGTGAGAGAACGGGAGTTGAGGGTCAGAGAGTTGAGCTGTAGCGAACTGGAGACAGTGCCGGGATGGAGGGGAGGCTGGACAAGCGGGCTGGCCTGATGGCTACCCCTCACAGGGCTCCCTCTAGACTCAGAGCAGAGGTCAGGACCTTTGTTGTTCCCTTGGTGATCTGATGTCTTCAGCAACTAAACAACACAGCACAAAATAGAAAGCGGTGTCTGTCAGGCGCCCATCAAAGCGAGAACTTCTACCACAAAGAATCACTTTCACAGAACAATGAAATCTGAAAGCCACTGAAAGTCACCTGCTCGGGAAGAATAGGTGATGATCCTCTGGATATGGCCTCCAGGACTGGCCGGAGCTGTGGCACGGTGGGAATAGACACAGGAATGATGGATTTGGTGTGATGGCCCATATCTGAAAAAGAGGTCAACTAGTGATTAAGTGCAGTTGCAAATGTCTAGAAAAATATGTAAATCATTTTTGAGATTTGGGGGTGTGGAAGTTCTTATTGTCAAGATTTGAAAAGACGAAAAGCAATAACTTATTCAGATGGTCTCTAAATATCATCTGGCTTCTTAGTTCTACTTCAAACCCAATGGTTCACACTTGGGTCAAGCATTTTACAGGGTATTTTAAATGTAGAGCTTAAAACAGAAATGAATTGTAACTATTTGACCCATTGCTCCAGTGCATTAGTTCCAGTGTAGCTATCTAGTCTTTGTAATAAAATAATGCGTCATTTTGATGTAAAGAGAGATTTTGTCAGTATACACAGTACAGCATGATATTGAAAATATCATTTCAAGTTACACATGTATGTGTAATTTCACCGTACCATCTGTAACAGCGACTTGACTCTTCAGCAGACCACGTTCTGGTTTTGGAGGAAGTGGCGGAGGAGTTTTCAAGTGTTTGATATCTGGTAGCTCGACAGCTCCAGCTGAGGAATGCTGGCAGGGAGGGAAAAAAAAAATGGGGAAACATGTCTCATATCTCTTGACAACTGAGGTCACAGTCGTTAGAAGATACGTGAGGAAACATTCAACTGTTTTTCCATACTTTATTATGAACTTCAAGGCTGTGAATCCCGTTGTCCCCGATTTTCACTGGAATCTGTCGGTCAAGCTCTGGCCTAAGGAACGGAGGCTGGACATGGATGGCATTCTTCTTACAGGGTCTCGCTGTGTAACTGAGGTTCCAGGGCATAGACGGACAACAAGCTGTCAGTCACTCACGTAACAAAGAACAAGGTTGCCAACAATGCAGAAGCGCAAAAAAGAAAAATGTTTCTTACTTTGGAGAAATGGGACTGCAAACCAGATATTCTATGTTGTTACAACAACCTCGTGTGAAAGGGTTTATTCCTCCTTGAAACTTCCCAGTTACCTATGAAAACATGCATATTCCTTAGGTGTATACATCAATTTTCCTAGCTAGAGTGGCCTTTATTGACAGTGTAGCGTGAGGAAAAGATAATCAGCAAAGGGTCACGGCTAGGAGTCAAACTGCTGCAGGAGGACTGAGGACAGTATATGGGCCAATAGCTCTAACCACGGAGCTGTCCAGCTCTATATACATCAATTTAATGTTATGTACAAACACCTAAAATCACTGAAGCCACTCTATGTGTCAATGCTACGTCTGATTATGTCACTCTCTGGTGCAAGTGCACCTCTAGAGGGACAAAGTGGTATTACAAGATGTGCCAGCCCATCTCCACTCAATGGCATAGTATTGTCTGAGGCTCATTTGTCAACACATCATATCCATGGCCTGCGGTCAGAAGTAGTATTCCAACATAGAGTGGTTTTTACAGAATAAGAAACTCTGAAGAGGTCTCTGCACACATAAGGGAGTTTGAAAATCACTAGTGGCACTGCATTTAAAAGACGCAAAGTGACTCACTTGCTCATTGGTGGTGCGACCGCGGGACACCAGATACAGGTGGAATCCAGTCAGGCCCAGGACGGGGATAAGAAACAACCCTGATATACTGATCACTATCAAACTGGAAAACAAACTGGATAAGGAAAGCTGCTTCCTAATAGTGTTTTTCAGGCAAATCACTTAATTAAAAAAGACACATAGACCTGTTAAATGTGTTAAAAGGATACGTGACGGTGCAGTGCAGCTTCCACAAATCATCCATGTGGTGCAGGACATATATGAGGCCGAAGGTGAAGACACCGATCATGTGAACGGTGAGCGACAACAGAAACAGAAAGAAGTAACGGTAGTTTCGCCTCCCGATACAGTTGTTCACCCAGGGACAGTGATGGTCGAAATCCTGAAGGAAAAGCTTCACTTAAAATACACTGCATAATTACTAGTAAGGGCTTGTACGTATGCAGTGGACTGCAGTCTGAATCGTTTTTCAAATCGTGTTTCTACAGAGACAGCAAAAGATCCGTGAAGGGGATTAACCTGATTAAGGAGATCGCTCCTTCCATCACCCTCTGTCTATCATTCGACTTGTAGAAATCTTATTTACTGACTCTCCCCAAACACACAGCTACACTCATAAGGCCTTTTTTTCTTCCCATTCTATTTACTTTCCTTTATTACTTCACATTTGTTTGAAGCTCTTCAAGTATGTAGTTCTTCCTGACTGCTACGTGATACTTACAGCGGTGTGCCACTTTGTCCGTGCACTCACCTCCACACAGTGATCACAGACGCTGCAGTGGGAGCAGCGTGGAGGTCTGTAGAAATGGCACGACGAGCACCACTTCATCCGCACCTGCACGCCCTTCACATCCACGTTCTTGTAGAGCGGAGCTCGAAACTCATCTTCCTTGTCTTCATCGTCGCCGGCTGCAAAACAAAACAGGAAACAGCTGAAGTAACCAGTGCTCACTAGTGAAATATGAAAATTTAAAATAACAATAGTAAAAAAAAAAAAAAAGACTCTCTTGCTGGAAATGTAACGTGACTTTGATTACTAACCCATCGGGAGCACACCAGCATCCATAAAGGTTGCCATGGTGAAGTTGGCGAGCACAAAAAGAAAAAGGATGGCACAGCATAGTGGCACAGCAGGGCAGATGGTCACGGCTAGCCAGGGGCATCTGAATAAGCACACAGAAGAGAAAGAAGTGAAATTATTCACTGTACTGTGGTACTACCTGATTTTTTTTTTTTTTTTAATAGAGTTTTCAAGCATCTATTCCCATAACAACAAGAATCTATTCCTTAGAGGTTGAGGTTAACATAAATCAAGGCTAGAGTAAAGACATTAAGGGATCATCTACAACCCTTTTTTTCTGATGGGAACAGTGGATCAGAAAAAGTAATTGTCTGCAGTGAGAGATAAGCATGTATTAGCGTTTGTTCAGCAGTGCCACAAACAAGGGGATTAAATCAAGGCGTCTCTCCAGACCCAATCGTTCTGCACCCGGAAGTGGAGCTAAGACGCTCGGTTGCATCTGTGTCACACAGAGAGGTTCGAACAGTACCTTTTATCATCAGCCAATGCATGGTTTATTTCACTGCATATCACTGAGTCTGCAGATCCAGCCATTATTTTCAACACGATGATGTCGGCTCGCTTGACATCATCATGCTTGATACAATAAAATGAATGTAAAATGTGCATGTTCATGTAAAATCAATGCATTTAGAGGGTGTGATCCAGAAAAACAGAGTTTGATTGACATGATATCAGTTTTCGAACTGGCTAATTGGTTCAGCCTTTTGCTTCAGAGCTCTTGGTCTCTTAATCCCACCTTAACTTAACAAGGCTGTCACATTACAGGATCATCAGGTTAATGCTGAGCAGAGTAATAGCAAAAGGCAATTTGTGCATTAGCTTTGCATTGGCACAGTTAAGCAGCCAAATGGGTTTGTCATAATGAAGCTGAAAAGAAGGTCAAGTTAAATCTTTCTAAATATATAAATTGCTTTCTTTTATATTGTGAACTACAGAACTGTTTCTAGTAAGCATCAACATGCTAAATGTTGGATCCTCAGAAAAAAATAATAAAAAAAGCTAATTTTTTAAATAGTGTATTACATAACAGTTGGACAAGGAGCGTGTTTACCACTACTCTACTTCAGCACTTTTAGAAACACAATTTGTAGCCTCTTGACACATTTTTATTTTTTCATAATGTACCAAATGTTTCCTGTGGGCGTGAGGACTGGACTACAGGCAGACCAGTTTGGTACTTGTAGGAGGTCTTTTGGCATCACCTCACTGAAATGATTAAGGCCTTGTCTAAAATAAACAACTTGCTATTCGCTGATGCACCCCGAGAACCGCACAGAACGCTGGCCTCAGAACTGTGTGCTGCCAACAGACAGGATTGTCTCTCTTCTCTTTAATTCAGAAGGTTTAATGTCCACGATTACCCAAAAAAATATTCAAACTTTGTTTTGTTGGACCACAAAACAGCGATGCACTTGGCGTCTACCTCGCACTTAAAGAGTTTTAACTTGCATCTGACGATAACCTTGACCAGCAACAGGGATTCCAGTGTCCGTGCAGTGATTTTAACCTCTACAGAATCATGTTTATGGATGATGCGCTGCTGGATGAAGGCCACTAATAGTTCATATTGGCTTTTGATCTTGTTGGCCACACACATCGTACCTGTCTATATAAATCTGAATTTTCTGTGTCACTTACATTTTGTCACTTTTTTTTTTTTGTCAGTCTTTGACAGGATGGTGAACGCCTCCTCCCTCATCTTCACTTCTGAAAGATTTAGCCTCTGTGGGAGGCTCTTTTCATTCAAAATCATGTTATAGAACTATTGTTATCCTGCTACCTACTTAACCTACATAGTTGTTTCGCTGTGAGATATTCTAGCGAGCTTTATGTCCACTTTTCATTACATTTTTACACTATTTGACATTGGTTTCTGACACAATGTAAAGAATGAGCATTTTCAAAGTACATTAATCAGTGATTTTAAACTGGTTGTAGGTTAGACTGTGAACATCTACAGTTTACTGTCTCTGTGAGATTAGAAGAAGAGGCACTTTATAATCAGGTTACAGTGGTGGTAGGACAGCATAAGAATCTCTGGATTATATCAACGTAGGATGCTTAACCTATATGTAGTATGAAACTTTTGTTCATTTCACACAGCACCCACACTCGCCCTGCACCAGTATAAGAATAGGTGAATAATGGGATATTATACAGCACCCAAGAATGACCAGAAAATGTATGTCTTGAACAAATAATCGTAGACGTGTGAGTGAAAAATCACAAAAATTGACTTAAAGTGAAAAGACTAACAAAATCCTTTGCTTCATTTTTGCTCTTCATCCCAGTGCAGCTCCAATCCCCAAACCCTGGAGCTGGTTTTAGACAGTGGGGGGAGGGGTCCCCACCGCTCTTTAGAGGAGTGCCTGCTGATGCCATGCCAGCTGCAAACCCAGTAATCCCCAGATTATAAACGTTGGATTACAGACCATTTCTGCAAGCCCCCGTGCATTGTAGATTCCTCACATTAGATGCTGGATACGTTTCTGGATCGCGGCTCGTCGTATATATTCATCTAAATCTATTCACCCCTGACAAGCCACTGTCGTAGAAGACTGTCTTTTTTAACCACTGTTCAACACCGGAGGACACACTTAGGAAACGGGATTAAAAAAAGGGAGAAAATCTTCAGAATGAGTAGAATGCAGCTGGATAAAATTTCAAGTGGGACAATATGTGAGAGAAAGATTATACAGAGGATAACATGATTTCTTTCAAGGTCAGCATTCCCTGTGGCATGCTGTACCAGATGTGTGTCCTCTCTCTACCTCCAGTCATGTTTGATACGATCCTGAATGGTGACAGGTGAACAATTGACTAAAATGGTTTTGTTACCGCACTACTCTCACCAAACCAGTACACCAAAATACCACCAGAATAATCTTGAATTGCTTATATATGTGTGTACACACACACACACACATATATATATATATATATATATATATATATATATACATAGTTTTGTTTTGTTTTTTTCATTTGCCTTTTTAAATCTACAAATATCTGCGGACCAGATTACAGCTTGGATTCCTCCACATAGATGTGGGGACCTCTATCATTGGTCTGAGACCATCTGGACCGCAGGGAGAGACGGTTCATTACGCCGCAAGACAAGCCCCACCTAATGAAACGGCCCGAGCAGAGCTCTAATAAATCACGCTGAAGAGTAAGCTGCTCTGCAATCTGCACACTTCCCTCATCCCTACAGTGGGTCAGTGGCACAGCAGACGCCACGCCACACAGTCAGGAGAACTGGACCCTCAGGAGTCCTTTAGA
Source organism: Arrhamphus sclerolepis (assembly GCA_037176975.1). Classification (NCBI taxonomy): domain Eukaryota; kingdom Metazoa; phylum Chordata; class Actinopteri; order Beloniformes; family Hemiramphidae; genus Arrhamphus; species Arrhamphus sclerolepis. The sequence continues at coordinate 8,787,521 of JBAMYA010000004.1, read as the reverse complement.
GGAACCTGTCACAGTTGAATACATGATATCAGTCACATTTCAAGAGGCAAGAAGATAATGATTTAAAAAAAAAAACTAAAACACCACCTGTCATGAGCTCACCGTGCTGCAGGTTCAATCTTCCTTCATCTGTGATTTGTGTCATCCATGCTCCCTTTTTTTTCTGTTTCTTTAAGTGTGTCATCCAATTAAGACAGAGGAATTCAGGGACAAAAACGTACTTTTTTTTGCTGCAATTTGTGGTACTTTCCTTCATTTTTATAGCATCTTATAGTTCTACAGCATCCTCACCTCCATGAAAAAAAAACTCAATTCTTTTCATATGAAACATTATCAGACTAAATTAATACAAATTCTTGAGATATAAAAGGTAGACTTGGTCATTTCAGCCCACTCAGAAGTTTTATTGCATGCTTTATTCTCATCTTAAGCTAATGGAGGCTAATATCAGTTAACATTAGCCAGCTTTGTATACATATAGCACAATCCAACAGGCAGTACTGTGTATCACTCATTTATTAAACTGATGCTCTATTGGGAGTATATATTAGCATTTAGGATAATTCAGCTATCATTTGTTGGATGTTCAGTACTCAGTGACCCGCTTTTTAAGTGTTATAATTCCACCTTCAATATTTCACATGCATTTTGCTGCAAAGCTGTGTTCTTATTGTGCTGTTTCCTCACTGGACAAACACTGTTTTTTTGTGTATTAGCAGACACTTCACTATGTGTGAGGGGAATTTTTCTTGATATCCTCCGTGAGTTTAACAATGTGCCATACCGTTAATGGCTATGCCCCCACCCCCACCCCCCAAAAACAGTTCACCAGTCAGTGGAACAAAAGCAGGAAACTGCTAACTGATGACTTTTATCAGGCAAAGGAAGACAAAAGAGCCCCTGAGAATCTGAAGATTGTTTTCTGACTCTCCCAAACCTGCTGCAGGAATAGATTCCACAGTTTTCACGCTCGCACTAATGCTCATACAGAACTGCTGACACTGATAATTACACGAATATTACCATGCGAAAGGGGAAATATCTTTCTGCACCTAAATATGACTGCAGGGCTTATTTCTGCAGGAATTCAATTATGGTTTAAAGGCTCAGAATGTGTAAATGTACATTTTCAGAACGTGAATATTCAAACAGGAGAGTACTGGAAGTACAGATGCATGGTTTACCATTTTGTATTGAGAAACAATTGCACTGAATATAACCATGTTTCAAACCAAGGGCAGTCAGGCCTCGGTGATGCTATGGCAGGCGATAAGAAAGTGCATTTGTTTTTAAATCTAAAAATGAGCATTTAACCACGGGGATCACAAACATACACTAATCAGAACATTTCAGTCTCTGTTCTGCAGGACTGTTTTAATAAAAAAAAATGTTATGTCAAAAACTCAAATCCAAATCTCATCACAACAGAGAGAACCTTCACATTTTCATTTACTTATTTGTTGCGTCCTCATTTTTCTGTCTAAAAAAGGTAGTCTCTCTGTAATCTATCACATCAGCCTGTCGCTGATGTTTTTTCTCTCACTCTCTGTCTCAGTTTGCGACTTTTCTTGTAAAGTTGTGTCACTTTTACATATTCTGGTATTCTCACATGAAGTGGCCTCCAAGTTAAACTGATTCTGACAGATTTGACAACCCAGATGTAAGTGAAAATCGAATATAATAATGTGATGAATGTACAAACTTGCTGTATGTCCCTAGTATGTCTACATACAGCTGACAATAAACTCAAAGATTCCAGACTTAATTTTTCCAGATGGGGGGGATCACACGACATCAGCCAGAGGATCCTAATCTGCCGTCTCTCAATCTGGTGCCAGATTCCAGTGGAAGCGGTGCACAGTTGGAGAATACAGGAGAAACTAGGGCAGATACAGCTGCAGAGGCCAAGGGTCAGTAGACTGGTACAGGACTGATGAGGTGAGAGCTGCCAGTCACTGGATATCAAGGAGGGCGTGTTTGTTGTTCCTTTGTACATAAAGGCTTAAAAAAAAAGATGCATGCATTGCATGAAATGTCAGACAAACCTACAGTGATCATATTAAATTGAAATCTCTAGGTATTAGCCATGGCCATTTCCCACCTCTCTTTAAAAATAGGTCAAAACAAGAGGGCTTAAATTAACTTCACAGACTCTGGCATGAATGTGACTCACAAATGTTTAGGACTTTTATTACGTTTGTTGGTTTTTTTTTTTTTTGTTGGTTTTTTTTTTTTTCTATAGTGGCATAATAATACATGTGGATTGTGGGTGGCTTATCCCCTTAACTGTGTTTACTTTGGGTCTTCATGGGTTTGCAGCCACCCAGGAAAGTCCAAACTGCAGCCTGGATGGCTGCAGCAGAAAGAAGGAGTGCAGAAAAAAAAATGCTATTTTCATTGTTTCTGGCTGTTTGTTTTGTGCATTTGGACATTTTGACTTCAAAATACATAATTTATATAAGCCTAGCCTATAGAATTTCTTCTTTTTTTTAGCAACTTCATGGTGATTTTTTTTCTTTTCTTTGTCATATGAATAAGTTTGAAAGAAAATAAAAATATGGAGCAAGACAAGCACTTTGGTCGCACTTACGTGAAGACGAAGAACAGGGAGGTGGAGCCGACCAGGAGGCAGGCGGCCGTGCACACCGGGAGGAAGGCGCTGGGTCTCAGCGAGTCGGAGCCGCCGGCGGGCATCCTGTCTCCGCTCTCATCAGTGACTCATAACCGCAGCGAGTGTTGGCCGGGACGTCGGACAAAGCCCTTGGTGGATCGCGGGTCGCAGGGAAGAGAAATGCATCGTCAAAAGAGAGAATCGACAAAGAATAATCAGAAAGAGAAAGGAAAAAGAAAAAGAAAAATCCCGGTCTGTCCCCCCGGATGACAGCAGCGCTCAGATGCCGCCTCCAGTCTGTCAGTGAGCTGCTGCTCGTGCTCGTGGGATGCTCGTGAGTGACGGGGGCCGCTACTACACCACTCTGGGCCCCTCCCCTCACCTGATGAACATGCTAACTTTCTCTTTTGCACCTCTAAAATTATATGAACTCCTATGCTCATGATTGTAATAATGACTAAACAATAAACTGCTGTTGCAGTGGGGCCACAACAGGGTTGTCATGTAGCCTTTTCACGCATTTTGACTTACTTTCTCATTCCCTTGCTTTTTTTTTTCTTAAAGGCTCTGTCTACATATAGGATGTTTAATGCCATAATCTGGCAAAAACGTTTTAAAGTCAGCTATGCATTTTAATCTTGCAGCAGATATTTCATTTTAGTGCATAAGGGTGAGTGAGAGTGAATGTGTCCTCTTTGCCCTCTTTGACATAATGATCTAACATGTTTTATTAACCCCTGAAACCCTGGTTCTGTCAGAAAGGACTAAAATCGCCAGTTGTGAAATATTAAAGGATGGGACATTGATTCAGAACAGTGAAGGTGTGTTCAGTATAGTGATGCATGTGTGGCGTGTTGGAGATGTAAGTGAAAATGGAGTGGACTGTTACAACAAAAGGTCTAACATGCAAAATTAAGAATTCTTGAGGAACCAATGTGACCAAACAGCGTTTAGTTGGAAACTGATGCAAGTAGTTGCATATTTATACATCCCAGTCAGCATGTGGGCTCTGTAAGAGATAACAGTGGGCTGCAAACAGATGTGGGTTTGTCCTCCAGGTTCCAGTGGTGGTCAAGTCTGTGTTAGCTATGAAGTCTGTGTAGGAACTGGATTTTTTTTTTTTGGTCAGGCCCAACTGGTTAATAATGTGAAAAGATTCTAAGCCAAGGCCACTTGGTGCATCTGTATCCCTCCTGGATACTGTATATCTTAATATAGTCTTTTTTCTTAGTCTTTTTGTTTTGTGAACTTTTCCAGTCTTTAAGATATAAGCAGAAATCAAAATAGAATTGAACATTTTCATGAAAAAAGAACTGCATGCAGCTAATAATGAATTTAATATTAAGTGGTGCAATTAAAAAAAACACAATTTGAAAATGTATTTTCAAATAGAAAAATAAATGAGGAATGCATTTTTATTTGTATTTTCATATTTTATTGAGGCATTTTAAAAAGGTAATTCTGTGCCCATTTCTGTTTTCTTTTCCCCTATTCTCATTTCACGGGTAATAATCTGTGAGATAATAATCTCTAATGGCTAATATTTAACATTAAATATGACATGAAATGAGAGGAAATTCAAAACAATGAAATATTAAACAATTACAAGTCATAGAATATTCACAAAGGCTCATAATAACCCACATAAGTCCCAAACTGCTGAAATGGAGACATACATAAACCAAAAAAGATGTAAAGTTAACTAAATGAGACAGAAAAGGGTTTTTTACATAACTTATGAAGACAGCCACAATTTGCCAAAAATACAAGTGACACATAATTCGGCAACATAGTGGGACAAAAATCAACAGCAGACACAAAGAATCTGAAAGTTTTCCCATGAGAAGAAGCCCAGTTGAAGACTTTAAACAGAAACATATTTCATCAGTGTGGTTTCTGCTGTTTCATGTCGTGTCCATGCTGGAAGGAGAAAATGCACCTCCCTCCCAGTAAATCAGCATGATGATGAAGGAGCCTTAAGGGAAAAATTATGTTTAAACCGCAGTGATTGGGTTGGGCTTCACACGCTATAAATTGAAAAGAAAAAAAAAAGGCTAGATCCATTTCAGACATTACGATCCCCAGTAAGGCTGTCCAACCTCTTTCATCTGTGAGTGAGACTTAAGGCTGTGACTTGATCCTGTTTTTTAAAAAAAATGGATGCAGAGGAGTTGATTGAATCCATCATCAGAGCGCTCATGTTCATAGCAGGAATTTTAGGAAACAACTGGCTGGCTATAATCTCCCTGCCCAGGCAGAAATCCAGCATCCGTACCAACGAGGTGCTTTTCATCAACTTGGCCGCCTCCAACCTCATCACCAACTACCTGGTGGACCTGCCAGACACCATGGCAGACTTTGCTGGACGATGGTTCCTGGGGGAAACCTTCTGTGGCATTTTTCGCTTTTGTGCCGACCTCTCTGAAACCAGCAGCATCTTCACGACTTTCTTCATCAGTGCCTTTTGGCACCAGAAGCTGGTTGGATCCCTCAAGCGTGGAGGAGCACCGGTGCAGCTGGACAGCCTGCGCCTTGTGGGCTGTCTGCTGGCTGGAAGCTGGACAGTGGCTGCGGTCTTCAGCATCCCACATTTCTTTTTTGTCTCAGTGGAGGCAACTAACGATAGCCACGAAGACTGTATAGATGTCTTTCCAAATGCGCTTGCCCAGCAAACCTATGAGATCATTTATTTAACGGTGGCCAATGCCTTTCCTCTTGTAGGGATCATATTTGCAAGTGTCCAGATTGTTGTTACTCTGCTCCAAAACCAAAAGCGCATAGGGAGCCATAACTCTCATCCGGCCAAGGAAGGGGTTAAAGAAACCGAAAGTCTTGAGAGCCAAAGTGGCAGCAGATCAATCAGCACCACTTCAAGTCCAGGTACCTCTGAAGAGATCAGAGATCCTTCCCCAAGCCAAGTTTCAACAGGCCAGTCATCTTCTTCCAATCTAAATGGTGGACTGACAGGTAAGAGTGAACATCCCTGTTCCCAAACGAGAGAAAGAGGTACAGACGTCACAGCTGGAGCTCAACCAAACCATTCAAAACGCTGCCAAATGCCATCAAAGGACAGTCCCAACTCAACTACTCAGGTGAGGGCAGCGAAGAGCGTGGTGGCTGTAGCAAGCGTGGTCCTGGTCTGCTGGCTGACTCATTTGCTTCTGCGCATCACCAACAACATCCACACTTCATCGATCGTAGTAGAGGTGGCCAGCTACATCGCAGCCTCCTACACCTGCATCATCCCCTACATATTCCTGCACGGAGTGAAAAAGCTTACTTGTTCATGCAAAAAATAGAAATGTATAAGTATGCTAAGTTGTGAGGTCTCCAGTCTGATAAAGCATTCAATCAGCCTTTCACTCAGCTGTTTTATTGTGATTTCATACCTAATAATCACTGCAAATTCCTCTGATTATTTTTAAAAGCTGATTTGTGTCATAATTCAAAGACAAGCATGGACAGAAAAGATTCAGAAAATACTGCATATCCCAGCATCATCACTAGATCTTAGTAAGGAGGTGGAGACGTTTAACCTTTTATCATTTTAAACCCCAAATTCAAATGCTATAGATGACAGCAGCTTCACTGCTTTGCAACCTACTCAATGTACTTAACTTAGTTCTTACGCTCATTGTCCCCATTTGGCACCATTAAACATGGTACATTTATACATTTCCCATTGCATCTTATTTAATTTGTCATTACTTTGCAACCATGCAAATATTTAACATTAACATTTATATAAAAATAAAATGAAATAAAAATGGACATGCTCATAAAAGGCATTGCTGCCTTAATTTCTGCTGTTAAAACAGCATGTTCAGTATGAGAGTAATGTTGCAATGAAGTGTAATAATTCACCAAAGGGGGAAAAAAAAAAAAAAAAATCAACATAGCATTAAATCAAATCATTTTATTTTTCACAATAAAAAATTAAACATAATTGAGTACTGGAGTGTGCTGCTAATTGGAGACCTTCAGCAATTAGTGTCTTGTTAGAGAGGATGGTAAGAAAACCAATGCCGTTTTTAAGATAATTGCATGAACAGTGTCACATTAACAACAAAGCAATTTGATGTTCCTTTTGGCCTTTTGACAATTTCTGGAAAAAAATTCACTCAAGTTTCACTTCACCCAAGAATATGTCTTAACAGATGTTTTCAAAAATATTCCCCTACAAAAATTAGGACAAATTTTTATTGTTAAAAAAATGAAAGTTTTAATCCCCTTCCACCCCTCAATACAGGCCAGGATTTTCAGTGGAACAATGAACAGCACCAAGTTTAAAAGATGTTTTGCATTCAACTCACTCAAAATCTCTCATACATCATGGCACGTTTCACCTGTTCAGATCACAAGACCACCAATATGGCCGAGTTATGTACATACTTACAACATACAAGTATCCAAAAACAAAATCCATGGTGATGAAATAGCTCAAGTCAGGTACTTTCCTCACCTGCATGACAGTTTCATAATGACAATATCACAAATGAGTGAATCTTCAATATATCACCCAAACTGATCAGTTCATGTGCTTTGCTTTTTGACATCCAACAGCTGTTTGCACACAATGAAAATTACTAACAGTCTTTTCTGCTTCAGCATATTTCAAACAACAAAACATATCAAATAATTTATAAAACTTCTCTCCTTTTTCTAATGTTATACCAAAGGACTTAAGGTTCATCTGCTCCAGCTGTCCCATAACAACAAACCCTTCTCAGGGTGCAACATAGATGAGGGGGAAAAAAAAGAAACTCTCACTCACTAAAGACATGAAACTGCACTTGCGGACAACTACATTTTCAGTCAGATGTTTACTTGAGGCTAACAGTGCAAGATCCAGAAGTCTGTGATGAAGTCGTGACAGACGTCAGTGGAGCTTCTCCAGCTTTGCCTGAAGTGACTTGAAGTTGCCGATGGTCTGCTGGAGGGCCGAGTTTGGACTAAGGGACTGCAGTTCCACCAGGTATCCACAGATGTTGTCGAGGCAAACGTTAGTGAACCGGCGCCTGGAACAGAGAGAGAGAGAGAGAGAGAGAAAAAAAAAAAAGAAATGTTAACCCAGATCAACTGAGTGTCTATGTTTTCATTAAGCAGTTTGCTCTTGGCTTACTGGCTCCAATTCATTAAGTTTTCATAAAGAGTTGTTCTTGTTTTATTAATCCAGGCTGCAGGTCATTCTGTACCAAAAAGTAGCAGTGGAGCCCGAAAAGAGAAACTTCTTTTCAAGGAAGTACACATGTTTTAAAGCACCTCTAATGATATAATCTAACATCAGACAAAATGACCACTGTACAGGAAAAAACACAAAACCAGCCAAAAATAGAACTAATTTATTAATAAAATTTTAAAAATCAGTGTGTAAACTGCATGAAGTTTAACTTTATGTAAGTTTGTTCATGATTGGAGCTGGGAGATATGTACACCTTAATATTTCCTGCCCTCTGCACAGTCTGTGACACCCCACCTCCCACTCATGAGAAATGACAATGATTACCTGTCATAGGTTGGTACTCTGCTGGGGTCGTCAACGTAGCCTGAGAGAAGCACGTGAATGCACTCCACCAAATGCAGAGGCTTCTTCAGACGCTGCCAGCAGGGATCCTACAAAGACCATGCGAGTTATTGAGGGTGAGACAGTTTCATTTTTATTCACAGCTTTAGAACAGATTTCTCACCCGTGTTTTAAAGAGTTGGTCGTAGACCTCCAGGAGACGTGGCAGCTGTACTCCAATCTCTTGCATAGTAGACGTGACAAATCCCACATCCCAGTTCAGACGACAAACTTCCTGCTCCAGGAACTTTACAAGGAACTCTACAAACACAGGACCCGTTGGCACTTGTTAGCACCGCATGCTAATCACGTTCACTGCTGGGGATACAACTCGTTATGGGCACATGTGCAAGTTGCAAGGATGCATGGAAAAAAGAATAAATGTCTCCACAGACATGACAAGTTCGAACACATCGGTTGTAAGGGGATAATAGAGGATAATAGCACCAATATATCCAAACAGAGCTGCACCCCAGAGACATACTGGCATAAATGATGCAAAAGGGAAGTCTAATTATATTACTGCTCACAAAATTGCAAATAGCTGGAAAATTCTAACAAGATTATAATGTAATATAATTAAAGCTACCCAGAGGAAAATATCTTGGTGTCCCAGCATATATCTTCCCGAGTGATACCAGTTTCAGATTTAGAGATCTCATCCTGTCCGCTGGACTCATGGCCACGCTATCTCCCAACTCTGGAAGACAAAGCAGCAGTAATGTAAACCCTGTAAATCATGTGATATGCATACATACAATGAGCGCTGTACTTATTGTGTCGATGTTTGACTTGCCTCTCTCTAAGATTTCCTGCCAAAGTGAGTGCACCAGGATTGGGTCAGAGTGTCCTGCACAGTGAATGATGGCGAGCTTGCACTCTGACAATTTGAAATGGTCAGCAAACTCTCCGTAGAGCTGCACGTAAAGATCCAATAAATACAATTAGACCACATTTACAGTCACGGAAAAAACTTTTTATCTTTACCGTATAATTGCTGTTTTGTTAAGATTACCTTTGTTATGTCCATGAGCTCAGAGTCCAACTGGGAGATGACACTTTTTACTGAGGGATGATGGGAGTACTGCCTGATCAGGGTTTCCTGGATTTGCACTTGTATACGCACAAGCTAGAGGAGGGGAATGCAGACGATCAGATAAATGGTGGCTGCTGAATTTCGTACCAGTATTGCTCCCAGTCGCCACGGCCCCCCATGTACCTCCATCTTTTCCTCGAGTTCGTGAAGGAATTCTCCGTCAGATGCCTGAGCCGAGATGCAGGAGGAACTTTTTGCAGACAGGATGGCTCGGGCAATATACTCCAAACGCTGTTTAAGAGAGATCTCAGTGCTGCATAATCAGAAAAAGGGAAGGGGACGAAGCAGAGTCCTTTTTCAAATCAGGTTCCCAGTTAAACTATGCAAAGGCAACGATTTGCAGAGTGTTGGTGACTGTTCAGTAAAGAATCAGACAATAACTCCTCTGCAGTGTGTTCAAACCTGTGCATGTCAGCGAGGCGGGCCAGAACGTGAGCTGCTTTGCCAAAGTTACGATTTTTCTCATAGTAGCGCCACAAGAGGTCCATATTGTGGACCTTACTCTGGTCCTGTTTGATCATATGCATCAGATGTTCTTCCAAATACGGAGAATTCACCTGGAATGTAAACACCAGATTAAATGGCACGATCAGAACAAAAACTATTACAAAACAGAAGGGTTTTGTGTCACTACCCAACTCATCAGAGATGAGCGCAATACGAAAACATGTCCTGCCTTTCCTTTGATAGGCAGCTGCTTTAGTTTTGGTGTGTGTGTGTGTGTCAATGACTACTTTAAAATTCAGGCATAAGGAAAACAATTACACATGCATGGACACAGTACCTCTAGCAGCTTGTCAGTCAGGTCGGCCTGAATCAGCCAGTTGTACAAGGCGATGTGAAACAGCTCGTCCTGAGACCTCTGGGCCAGACCGAGCATCTGCTCAAACTACAGAGGAATGACAGACTTTCATTAGAAATGCAAATCATGTACACAGTGGTGGAAAGAAATGAACATCAACTGTCCCTTTTTTCTTTTCTTTTTTTAAACAACTCACATGAGCTGTCGCCTCTTCGTTGCTCAGCATGTTTGGATCAGAGGTCATGACAGGCGGTCCCGGCTGCTTAGGGACGCTGGGGGACTGAGGGGCAGCTTTGCTCTGGTTCACCAGCTCCTGCATGGTGTCTGTGATGCACTTATAACACAAAAGTCTAAGAAAGAAGAGGATGAATATGTCATAAAACAAAGGTCCGCATCAGCTGCAGATGATATCCGCATCATCTCTTCCTTGTCTTACCTTTCCTGGAAAGCCTGCTGTCCAACTCGGTCTTCCTCAGGCTCTCCATTCTTGTAGAAGTGGGGCCCCAGTCTCTGTGGATCTTTTTTGTCTGCTGCTGTGAGGCACAACTCAAGGACCCCCTCGTAGAAGCGCACTGGGGAGTTAAAAGCCATTAGCAGACAGAAAGTAGGATCAGCACAAACAGCCACAGCATTGCACAAGCCTACCTTGCCTGTACTGAGTGCAAACCAGTGGCAGGTCTGTGTGCTGGCTGATCTGTTGGTAGCGCCGTAGAGACTCTCGGAGCGTTCTGTCTTTGTCTCCTTTGTTTTGGATCTGCTTCGAGCTCTGCAGCAACTCATTAGCCTGAGTGGGGGGAAGAAAAAAAAAGCAAATTCAGTACACCGAGACACAAATCAATGTAGGTGGATCAATAGCCTCTTACTGAAAATCCTTGTTGCCCCTAAAATTATGTTGAAGTTTGGAATAAAATTTGACACAACTGAAGCCAAGATGAATCCAACTATACATTAACACTTAATATGCTGGAGAAAATTTAAAGATGTGTGTTTGCATACCTTTGAGCAAACACTGTCATCGCTGCTGTACAGCAGAGGACAGATGTCCCGCAGGTGATTGCTGATGGCGTCCACAGAGGCACTATCTTTGATGTAGGCATTAATGAGCCCTGTGATGAGAGCTCCAGATAATTCCTTACCCCGGATCACTACATCTTTAAAATTTGCTCCTTTAATCTGCTCTTGAAATTCCTAAAAGTGGCAAAAAAAAAAAAAAAAAAAAGTACAATCGAATGAGTGGTGAGCAATTGCAGATTGCATTTTTTTTTGGCTTAAAACAGGAAGATATTAAGGTTTTTGTGCCCACAAGCACCTTTGGCAGCTCAGACATAATGAGGCTGAACTGATGATCACACATTAGCTTCCAGAGGGCCAGAGTCTGGGAAGAGCGATGCACTAACTGCTGGATACCTTGCAGGGACACCTTTTCAAAGACTTGAGCCTTGGCTGGATACAAAGATGGAAACAAATATTCGATATTAATACAAACGCTTTAAGCAATAACATCACTGGTGTTCAGCGATACAATATATTTAATATTACCTTTTCATTAAGTGTTAAAATACGTCCACAATTTCGCTACAAAAAACATCCGTTTTCGTAAAATACTGAGTAAAAATGTTGAAATTTGAAGTCAGCCTACTGTGAAATTTTCTCTGGAGCTCCTGTTGAACCTGCTGGGAGTTGGCTCCATCAGGACGCATAAATCCCAGCAGTCTTTGTTGAAGGTTGGCAGGGGAGCTGAAACTACCCAGAGCAAAACACAAGGACAAGAAAAAAAAAGGTCTGTTAAGGACGAGCTTCTGTGTATAAATCCATCACTTAGACACTATTACTATTAAAGTAAACTGTAAACTACATTTTGTTTTCATATTAGCTACATAATAAGTCGATAAGTTTACCTAAAAGCCACTGTCTTAAACCAGATTTTGTTGGGGTTACTGTCCTAAATCGCAAAACAAAAGACGCATCCTGTCACTTGTTTGTAGTTCAGTAAGAACTGGTTTACTGAAGTCTAAATTTGTTGGCAGCAGAGCTGTGATGTGGCGAACTACCAGTGCAACAGAACCCTAATTAGGAATTAAAAAAATAAAATAAATTAAGAAAAAGCTACCCGAGGAGGAACTTTTACCTTTCAGCACCAAGAGAAGAAGGACTGAGCTGAGAGTTTTTATCAAGAAACTCTTGTAAACCGCTCAGTTCCTGAAGGACTGACTCCAGCTCAGATGAACCCACACTGCTTTCCAACTGTGGAAACGACGTGAGGAAAAGTGTCAACGTACTCATCACAAGCACAGTTCCAAAAACTCAATAACACGTCTTCAGTTATTAAACCCATGGATGTAACTATAATCTACTTGTGGTACTTACGATACTGACGGTCTGGTTTCCTTTGCTTATGATTTTCTCGACAGCGATGCTGCCGTCCCAAATATTTCTGTTCAGCGTCGTAAGGATGGAGGAAGACAGCAGGAGTTAAAATGCACAGTCAGCAAACGAATAAATGTATTTAACATCAGATCTAGTAAAAACACATGTACTCACCCGAGGATGCGAGCAAAATAAATGCAGATCCCGTTGTGTTTCCCTGAGAAAATCACCTCTGGGCCAGCTGACATGGGTGTGATTGGAGCCGATCCAGCGTGCAACGTTGCAAATGGTGTAGCCAGAGCAGGAGGAACAATGCCTGGAGGAGCATTGAAAACACACAAATTCACTGCATGTTCCTATATTTATATTTTCTGTCTATATGTGCAACCATAGGCTGTGTGTATGAAGTTTTACCTGGTGCTGGGGAGCTCATCACAGGTCCAACCGTGCTGGGAGCTGCCATGGCTGCAGGAAATCTCATTTGTGCTTCTCCTCCGTATCTATTCGCAACAAAAAATAAATAAATAAATAAAAAGGAAGAACTGCCTTTAGTTTGTGCACGGTGTGAATGAGTGTAAATACGCGAATGTGAGCATAATCAACTGACCTAAAGAATGCTCTAGTGGCCCACTGGGAAACCTCTCGATCAGAAGCAGCACTGGAACAAGCGAGGATCAGTGCTGTGGCGCAGGCCTGCTCTTCCTGAGCACAATAGAATAATAATTAATTCATATGCTGCAAGTCTGTGCGAGAAACATGCTCATAACACGTAGCCAAAAATCATGCATGCGTTGTAGCACAGGTTCAAGGCTACATGCCGTAATAAGGAGACGGTAACCACGGTGCTTGTCATGCATCGTACCCTGTGGAGTTTGAAGAAGCGTTCAATCTCCTCACTTTCTCCCCCAGCACAGCTCACCAGGAGGTGACGAAGCTGGTCTACGGGCCGCAGCTTCTGGAAAATGTGACTCCCCTAGAGGACATAAAAGAGTCACAGATGCTTTTTGTCCCCCCCACCGTGCCATAATAAGAATAACTTCTATTCATGTAATATGAAACGCCATCAACCTTTGCAGAGAGGAGGACAAACTTCTGTGGTGGGACATTGTGCTGCTGGACGACCACTGGTGAATCAGTAACAGGGATATACTCCTTGTTCAGAGGAGTGAAAATCCTCTGAGGCTTCTCTTCATTAATAGCACAAAGAGCCCAAGAGTGTCCGTCGACATTAGACATCATCTGTAAGTAAATACACAGGAAAGCGGCGAAAAAAAAAGAGATTTATAAAAATAAAGTTTACGTCTAACTCAAAAGGCAAGCTTGTACAACAAAGAAGCATTCGGTCTGTGACATTTTAATTAATTTACTGTTTGCAGACCTGTGTCTCCATCAAAGGTTTCTTGAATGGAAAGGAGTCATGATTGATGCACCACAGGATGTCACTATCTTCTGTCTCGGACGCAGCCATGAGTAGAACTCCTGTAAGATTTTAAAAGTGTGATGAGATTTTAAAAGTGTGATGAGATTTTAAAAGTGTGACCAACAGCGGGAGAGTAAGTAAAGCAGCTACATACAGCACTGAAGGTTTTGACTGATTAGACCCATTACCTTTGCTGTGTAGGGCCTTATGGACCTTTGATGGTTTCTGCAGACTAGATGAGGCAGAAAAGCCTGGTGGCAAACGGACATGGACCAAAGATAGCATGCTAGGCCGAACTGCAATGTGTTTCTGTTGCGGAGGAGCAAAAGGAGCGGTGCTGAAGTAGAGACGCACACCTACAAAAAAAAAGAAAAAAAGAAGCATTTCAGAAAATGCAGAAATCACTTAGGAGCATTTTCAAGATTCATCAAAATCATGTGCATCAATGCCTTATCAGTGTTTACCAGCATGAGTAACAGCAAGCAGGTGGCAGTCAGAAGACTCAGATCTGTCAATGACAGAGATCTGGACAATTGGTTTGAAGACAGATCGATCAATTGTCCTGGGGAAAGAAAAAAAAATCTTACTTCATTGCTAGGATGGTTAATCATGCATCCAAACATACAGACAAAAGGGAGAAGAAAAAAAATATCAAACACAGACACAAAGTCGTACCTCGCAATGTTTCCAGCAGCTGCAACTATGGAACTCTGGGACATTGTTGCCACGCGACTCATACCTTGGCCGTCAGCTCCCAAATCGTACACCTGAAAAATATAAAAAAATACATTCACATTTTAGCGCACTGGTGGTCACTGAAAATCATTAATGTCCTTGCTAATCGGAAATCCACCAGACTAAGACTGATAGGCCACAGATGTCATACCTGCAGGACACCTTTGTCAGAGCGGGTGAAGAGTGTGTTACGAGAGTTATCTATTGCAATCTGTACAATTGGATCTGTGAAGGAGAGCCAGAAACACTGTTTTTAAGAGAGGTTTAATCAGATCACTGCAACGTTTTCCTGAACATGTTAATATGTACTCTCGCTCACCATCTTCAGAAAAGGAGAACTGGAGCACAGACGGAACGAGGAAGGACAAAGAGCTTTTGGAGTGGTTTATTTTTCTGCAGCGCTGGCTGAGCCAGCCTGCCTCAGCCTGGTACGCTATCTCATAGAGGCAGCCGTCCTTTCCTGCCATGAAGATTCGACCCAGGTCTGTTGAGGTGATGGACAGGATGTAGGTGTTGTCGGTGGGGATCGAGAACAGGGGATCTGGCAGCAGCTGCATCCCACCAGACATGCTGTCATTCAATCCTACAATAAAAGAGACACAAACATTTCAAAGTTGTTCCCACATCCCGTCCTCATGTCCATGAAAACAGCAATGCACTGATTTCGAACAGAGAAGAGACCTCAAGTGAAAACATTTACAGATACGTTATGCTTTCTGTAAACGGCATCGTAATTCTTTGTGTGACTAATTTCAGCCACTTGTCTGTACATATTTGACAATATAAGTCATAAATTAACACGTGCCTTTAATTTTCATTGC
Organism: Arrhamphus sclerolepis; assembly: GCA_037176975.1. Taxonomy (NCBI): domain Eukaryota; kingdom Metazoa; phylum Chordata; class Actinopteri; order Beloniformes; family Hemiramphidae; genus Arrhamphus; species Arrhamphus sclerolepis. Next base: position 8,772,106 of record JBAMYA010000004.1, on the reverse strand, counting down.
TGTAATTACACTATTGGGCCAGTGCAAGCTTGAAACTCTGAGCCAAAAAGAAAAAAAAAACTGCATTTCATTAGTAGACTGCTGAGCTGGAGCACTGCCCTAAAACCAGTCAACAATATTTGTCATTGTAAATAACTGTGAGGTTAAAGTTAATGTCTTTTGTAAGAACATCTAAATGCCAGGAAGTATGCACAATTTATCTTGGAGACAAAAACAACTGCTTGCTTGCCGTACATTTATGGTGGCAGCAAAATAACAAAACATTTTAAAAAGCCATATACAGCAGGAGAGGCACTTCAGGCATGTGGAAATGTTTTGTGTGTCCATTGAAGCGTGAAAAGGAGGAGTCAAAATTTAGTTAATGCTAAAATTTTAAATATTCTTTTATATCCAAGATGTTATTCCAAAACAACTAAACTGCAATGAGAAGGAAATACTCACCTGCTTGGGTTTTGGGGAAACTGAGCCCGAGGATGACTACATCCACAGAGGTGGCCAGCACTAGGAGGTAGTGAATGTGTGGCTGCAAAATCCCTGAGAAGACAAAAACAACTCGTAAAGTTTTAACATAAATGCAAATAACAGAGCCAATGTTGCACAACTGTTTATTATACCTTGCTTTGGTTTAACAAGACCCACTGCCAAAATGGTTTCAATCAAGCCATCAAAGTAGGCCACGTCTCCACTGCAAGAAATAAGAGAAAAGAAGGAACGACTGTCTTGATTAAACCGTCCCGATGAATGACTGAATTAAATTAGTGAGGATAATTTACACCTTTATTGGAGTGTGAATTTCATACGGCTATGTGTACTGTTTATACTGTTACCCAGCACCACCTGATGAAAAATGTACACACCCGTCTTCGTAATTCCACATGAAGATGTCATTGTCGATTGTAAGCCACGCTCGAGAGATCTCGGGAAAAACTCCCATCATGCAGTTAAACTGCATATCTATAAGATGGTTAAGAATAAGCACAAAATTCTTGAGCGACTAAAATCAAAAGCGGAGAAAAGAACGTATTCCCTGCCTGACTGAAAGCTCTGGATTATACTTCCTGCATGAGGAAAAGGATACGACTGAACTGCTCCACCAGCTCAGGTGGCAGGGGGACTCGTCGGACCGCCCCGAGCTCTGGGAGGTTTGGCACGCTGAGCAAACCAGGTCCCTGAAGAGGATAGTCCATATCTGATACTCCAGAGAGGGACGGCATGTCTGTCAATACAAGGCAAGTCTCAGTATGGCATTTCATTTTTTTCATACCAATAGTAAAACATACAATCTTAATACATTTAAATGCATCTAAAATTAATGGAGAAGAAATTAACATTACCTTCATGTTTTGTTACTCCAATAACAGCATATTCCTAAATAATTGCAACTTTGAAACAAAAACACAGCGCTGATGTTTCTTTTATACAGCATGCTCCTGCTTTCCTCATTTAAACTCATTCAAACAGACTAAGTATTAGTATTTAGCTTTTATTAAAAAAAAAAGAAAAAGAAAAGAAAAAAGATTTACTAATATGTGGGTCAACTGGAAGTCACACGGAAGTGTTCGAAGTTGGAGACTATGAAAAATTCTGTTTGTCACTTGTTTTGTTTTTAAACAAAGTAGTTATAGTGTTATATGCTCATGTATATTTATAAAAGCTATGTATGCACTAAACTGCACAACCTTATATCAAAACTAATGCAGATGCTGGGGGTTTCTTTGGACAAAACAAGAGAAAAACACATTTGGTTTTTGACTATGATCATTTTTAAATGTTAACCAGGAAAACTGAGAACCTTACTCCAGTTCTGAGATTCTTAAACTGGCAACCAGTTACCTTCAAAATAGACTTTTAAGTGTTGTTGCTAGTTTATGCATCAGAAATAAAAACATTTTAGTCAGCTGGCAGAAGGGTAAAAATGCATTTAACTATTATTCTGCACACATATGGAATAAATTTCCTGTTGATAATTCTATATACATTTTAAACTGTCTTGTGACTTTGTTTTATGTTGCATCTATTCCTGCACTGTTGTCACTGTGTTATTCCTTTTTGCTTAAATCTATTTTTCAGTCCAGGGCAAGAAGACAGAGGTGAAGAAGTGTGCACAAGCTGACAGGAATAAGTAGAGGAAATTCTCAGGTGTGAAATGTGATAAAAGAGTATCAACAAGAACGAAAAGAAAGATGTACTAGATGGTGATGAGACCCATGATGCTGTAGGATTTAGAGACCATGGCAGTGAAGAAAAGACAGGAGGCAGAGTTGGAGGTTGCAGAGGTTAAAATGTTGAGGTTATCTTTGGTAACGACGAGGATGGATAGGATCATGAATGATCATGAACACGTTGGATGTTTTGGAGAGAAAGTCAAAGAAATGTACAAAGGAGGGACAGTGAATACATCAGTAGAAGGATAATGAGGTTGGAAATGTCAAGCAGAAAGGTCTAGAGGAGGACCAAAGAGATTTAAGTTTGTGGTGAAAGAGGGCATGGAGTTCGTTGGTATTAGAGAAGGGGATGCAGAGGACAGGGTTAGATGGAGGCAGTAGAAGTAGTTACGGCTTGTAACTTAAGTGTCCAAAATTGCTCAAAACTCGCATGCATTTCCAATAACTTCATTTAGCTGTTGTAAACAGACGCAGAGAGAGGTATGCATGCCTGCTAACCATGACTTACTATGTGAAGGGACGCCCAGCAGCTCTGACAGGTCAGGGAAGTAGCGGTCATCCTGCAGGTGTTTGTCGATCACCCGGGCTGAGTTCTCCAGCGCCTCAGCGAGCTGAGCTGCAGGGCTGCTGGGTCCTGCGCTGGACGGCATATCCGCGGAGAGACGACCACTTTACTGCTGATTTTAAAAAAAATTAAAAAAAAAAAAAATTAGGGGAGTAAGAGCGAGCAACATTTGGCCACGTCATAACAAATAAATATAAGTTATGAACGCCGAGTAACTGAGCTGTTATTATAACTGTTATTTAGCATGAAAGCTAACAACGAGCTATGAGTAAAGTTAAGTGTACATATATATTAAAGTTGTTTTTACCTGACTGAAAAGATTCTGTCCGATACTGACTTGTCCGACTATCAAGTTGTATTTCCCACTTCAGCAGCGAGTTTTAAACAAGACAATCCCTCCTAAAGTTACACGCAGCATCAGCAGCAGCCCGCCAACCTCACGAGGGAGGAAAAAAAGGTGGATTTCCGGTAGATGAACGTCACTCTTCTTCTCAGCTTTGTTTACTTCTCCAGACTGACTGAAGGTCTGTACTGCCACCATCTGGTCAGTGTGATTCTGCATGTTATCTTCCTCTTCTAAGTAAGAGTATTCTCAAAAAAAAAAGAAAAATTTAAAAGGGCTCTTTGGAATGTTGTCAGCAACAAATCTAAAAACCGGTGTCTGTGTTGGTATATGGTTGTATCAGTGTCCTTGGTTATTTAAATATCCACAATGGCAGCAGTGATGCAGATTAAATACACTCAAACTTTAGAGCAACTACCTCCATTGTGTCCATTTTTTCTCCATGAATTTATAATGAGAAATTACAAAGGAAGAAGGTACAGGTACTGTTCATCTTATGTGTCTGCAGAAAGAGTTACTCAAAATAGTACCAAAAACATTCAATATGCCAGAACAACTTTTACGTGTTAAGATTACAGAGGTAAAAACTTCACCAACTGACTTATATCTTTGGACTCTGGTGTTGGCCTGAAATGCAAAAACAAATGCACGATATATGAACATATCCAGTTGATAGAAAAACACTATGTATAGTGTATCTATATTCTCTGCAGTGAAAAGAAAGGTCAAAAGTAAATTTAAGCATCCCTGTTTGTTTTGGCATTTTCCATCCTGTCTTAAATTTTGCCTGATTTGGTGTTGTGTGTCACATTTGATGTAAGGGGGCGAAAAAAAACGCAAACAAGTAACAAAGACGTAAGAAAAATTTATTGCAGTATTTGTTCCACCAGAAGAGCAGGGGATAACTTCACTGTGGCCCTCTGTTGATAACATCAAAATCTATATTTTAAACAATATAGGCACAGATACTGCACTGCTTTCAACATAAATAAATTATATCAAAGGTAGTCTATTACACAGTGAGGGTAAACAACAAAATGCTTGAAACAAGAAGTTAAAAGTCGTTGGAACTCAAGTTAAGTGAATAAACCCATCTGGTGCTAGTTATAATTCTGAAAACACTTTATTAAGAACAACTTCAATACACTAATTTCCAACATTCACTTCATTTTTTACAGAATTATGTTCAGATATAAACATGTTTTTAGTTAAACTATGATACAGTGGGAGTAAAAATCAAACAACCAAGTTGCTGCACAACAGCGAAGGAACTCCCATGCCATGTTTACCCAAACGATTCCTTCTCTGTTTGTCTTGTGTTTAACTTAAACGTGTTAAAAAGGTAAATGTCAAAGGGCCTTAAATCTAAAGATGTTTACTTTCTCTGTAACATATTACATCCATAGATTTTGGGCTGTGAGGGCTGTTTGACAGTTATTAACTCTTAGCCCCCTCCTTGGCGGCGTATAGCGCCCGTAACGTCTGTGCCACTTTGTTCGTAAGCTTTTGTCCGCTTGTCAAGGAAATTTTCTTGTAAATAATGTCCGACTCCTTGATATTGTCGACCCAAGGAACCTTTTTGCGACCGTCCCGTTTCTTTGCCACAGCCCATGGTCCAGAGTAGGTTCCTGTCATCCAGTGTATACTGTAGCCACTTCTGGTCTTCTGGATGATCCTGGCAATCTGTGGTCTGTCTTTGTATTTGGGACAGCAGATGGCAACGACGTCCATAACTTCCACTGTCTCGTTCATGTGGCCTGAATCCTCGGCAGAATCCTCGTCTTTCCTTGCTTTTCGCTGTGGGAAGAAAGAACAACGTCATTCACCTTTCATACAGACGGTGCCAAACACAAATGTAGCATCGGTGCTCTGAGCTAAAAGCAAACTGCAATCAAGACGGTAATGCCAGATCTTTCCATCTTGATTTCATTGCATGTAAATAAATTTGCATCAAACTGATTTATTAATGATAATGGTAGGTGGAGTTATCCAGACTCTAACTACAAGATGAAGCTATCTAATGTACATTATCCCTATGAATGGCAACGATGCCATAACTGGCAGAGCCAGTGGTGCTTCACTGGTTCCTTTCTCCTCAGGTGGTCAACAAACACTGGTGTGTTAAGTTGCTAATAAGGAGGCTCACTCAGCAACAGTATACATGACAGCGGTAACAGACAATTCCACTTCTCAACCACAGAGGGGTGCTAAAGAGCACACTCTTACCTGGAGATGCTTAAAGAGAAAATAATTATGTTGAACTGCTTATCGTTTTGATAATCTTTTATTTACAAACCATACAATTATTATTATGTCTGAAACATTTGTGTAGGAGCAACTGTAATGAAAAGTAATTTCCCTTGGGGATGAATAATGCAATTCTGAAATAAACATTTTGGATTTGAACAGCAGTTTGCTGTTTGTGTGTTTTCACTAGCATTTGTCAGGTTAGGGTTAGGTGGTATTTCAATGTAGGTTATGCAGCTGACACATCAATGTCACGTTCATGTGGTGTTTCTGATTCACTTTGAAGGTAAGCTAAAACTTCTTTTTTCCACATTAAGTGAATATATCCTCGCTAGCTGCCCATGTTGTGAGTGTTCCTACACAGCCATGGCTCTGTAAACTTAACCATTCTTCTGTACATGAATAATTGTTTTAAATATTAACAGCCATGACATCACCCAGAAATCCTTCAACCTACCTTTAATTATACTTTTTCCAATGTTTAATTGAAGCCCACAAAGCAACAACTACAGGCAGAGTCTTTCTTTCCAAGGTGGTTGTGGTGATTGTAAAGGATTATGTAATCCTACCCCTTTGAGGGAAACTGATTTTTTACATTTCAGCTATTAACTAAAACAAAATAAGCCAACATGACATGACAAATAAAAGGTCACACTCTCGACTTTAATTTGAATCTATTAACATTCAGATGGTAGCGGGGTTTAGGAATTACAGCTCATTAATATGTAGAGCCATTTTTTCCAGGGATTAGAACGTAATTGGGAAATTGCTTACAAAGCACACTACTGACAGGTGTTGGCATCATTTGCATTTGGCAGATGTTGCTATAAAGACGCATCTTATCAATTGCACCATCGGCCAAATATATTACCATTTAATGAACAAAACATTCCAAATTAAAAAAAAATGATTCAAATGTAATAATTTGATATTAGTACTGGCAGGATTCCAATTAAATCTGAGCTATTAATAATAAAGATTCCACATATTATCCTAAAACGAAAGATAAGGGAATCCTGTGCTCATTTTCAGACTGTACATGGAACATATTATGGATGATAGAAACAGAGAAAAAAAACTGTTGTTACTGTATGAAATATTTAAGACTTAAATATGTTTGAAAACTAGGTGTTATACACAGAATATTATAACAAAACTGATCTGGCAGTTGGAAAGTCTACGAAGTGAAATGCAATCCTAAAAACAATAACGCTGGCTGATGTCGACATAATCATGAACAAATAATCATTCAAATGGCTTCCTTTGTTCTTACCGCAGGAGGATCTTCATCCTCACTATCCTCATCCTCTGTCTCCACTGGAGCAGTGTGATTACTGTGATTGTGATTTCGGGGTTTCGGGCCCTTCAGCAGCGAAGTGATGGCTTTGTTTCTGGCATTTGCGTTTGCTTCTCCCCCATCTTCTTCCTCTTCATCGCGATCCAAGTGCTCCATCAGTACCTTGAACTACAGAACAAACTTTTTGTCAAATCCAAGAAGACTTGATGTTGTATCTTTACACGAGTTTGCATTTCACACAACAGTTGCTAAACTTTTGCCCTCAAGCACATTGCAAGAACCGAGGTAATGTATAAGTGAACTATTTACTTACATCCAAATATTGTTTGACAATATTCCTCTTAGTCTCGTAGCTGAGATCTGTGTTTGCGAGATCACTCTTCAGGTACTTCAGTGTCTGACCAGGGTTGAAGTGCACCTTAGACTTCCTGTTCACTGCCTTGTCGTAAACTTTGGCCGACTCTGTAGGTGAATACTTCTGGATTTTGCTGTAACGCAAACAATGTGTTCACACACTGGCAGAGCAAGGTAAGACAAAGATCAGTGTCGCTGCAGTTGATGTAGCTTACCTGTCTGAGAAGCCATAAAGGTTTTTCAGATGCTGTTTGAGCACCAGCAGCAGCAAAATTCCCTGTGAAGCGCTGGCAAACTCCAGCAGAGGGAGGGTGTTCTCAGGCAGACGGTCCATCACCGCCTCCTCACCTTCCATGTCCGAGTCCGAGTCGGAAGCTGCCGATTTCTTCTTCCTGCGAACCACGACCTCGTCTTCATCGCTGCTGCTGGAGCTGCTACTGCTGCACTCATCCTCTTCGTCATCGTCATCTTCATCAGAGCTGTTTTTCCTCCTCCGAGAGTGCTGCTTCTTTCTCTTTTTAGGCTTCACCTTCTTTTCACGCTTTACCGGCTCCTTCCGTAAACACTGCAAAGAAAATAAATCCACTCAAGCGATCAAATGTTAAGAAAACATAATGGACGGGGTCACCTTTTTGATCTTTTCTAATATATAACAAATAGAATCATGAGGGAACGTAAGAGACAGGCTGAAGTTTTTAAAGTGCTTTAATGTGTTGAGTAATTTGGGGCCTCATCTGTTGTTCAATATTCTACTAAACCATAGAGCCATGCTGTTTTAAGTGGTTTGTCATTATTCTGCTTAGAAGGATGCTATATATTGTGACAAAACACGTGCATGCCTTTCAAAATGAATGCACCTTTCTATCATCCCATGTGCAGGGTTTTTAACGTCTATATATGCTCCCTCTATTCTTTTGCTTGGACAGCACAGTTTCCAAAGGTTTTTAACTTGTCCTCAGTCCATCTTATTGTTATTTATTTTTAAACTTTTTTTATTATTTTCATTAGTTGAGAAAACTTCTTACCTCCTTGAAAGACTGAAGCAGGTTGCTCCCAGAGACAGAAAGAGTAATATCTATGTGGTGCATGATGAAAAGAGGCTCCTCCTGGGTCTGGAAAGGGAAGCAGGCCAAGTTGTCTGCTATGAACAGCAGCATGTTCACCTCTGTTTTCTAGGAATAAGAAAGTAAAAACAAAAACAAAAAAATTAACTGTGAAAATCCAAACTTCATTGATCTACTCTCTACAAAGAACACAAAAACATGAAAGCGAGTCTGAAGAAAAGAGATGAACTTACAGAGCTGTCGTCAAACAGGTTGAGCAGGGAGATGAGGAAAGCCCGTCTGTGCTGTCTGTTCCCGCGGACCATGGTGTAGAGATGAGAGCAGAGAGCTGAGTCTGAGTCGTCATGACGGAAACCCCGGATCACGGTAACCTTGGGACCATTTATGGCCTGCTGCACCTGATAGGACATCTTCAGCCCTGCAACAGCCTTCATCTTTGAACACACAGAAAGAGGTCCATTACTCATCAAGTATGCAGATTAAACTACATTATTTGAAGTCACTGTAAACAAATGAATTTCCTTACAACCTGTGTTTGCTTTTCAAAATAGATTTATGGTGACATTTAAGTATTTAATACAAAGGTAAAGAAAAGGTAGTTGGCTTTATTTCTTTTATTTTACTTCTCTTTCCTATAGTTTCTCTCAAGTCATTTTAAGAAGAGATACCAAATAGTTTTAATTATTTTTCTATCAATTGAGTGTTTATTTAGATAATAAATGAACTTATCACTGTATGTGTTTAATAGGACTGCAGGAGTTTAGACTTATTCACCAGGATTCTCATTCAGACATTAATAAGCAAATATTTCTGTACAATGTAACAAACGAGGATGAATGGTACAAGAAGAACTAAAGTTATGTAAATTAACTCTTTTTTTTTAAAAGTTGAAATGCATTTGGACTGTGACACACACAAACATCTTGGTATTTAAAATATAATGAATGGTTTGAATAGTACAGTTATAATTCTGTGCTGGTTGCATGAATCATCTAATTACTAGTTATAGCAAGAAATCCAGCCGTTTCCACTGATTTTCCAGACATAACAAAATGTATGCCTCACTTCCCACAACTATTGTAAAGTCAGACCACCAAGATTTATTTTTATACACCCTTTGAGTGAGTAATTAATCAGCAACCACTCACATGGATGAAGCCTGAATATTTTTTGTCAATCTCCACCAGTTGTTGGTCTGCCTTGTTCTTCATGGTTGGCTCCGGATCCGTTCCCATGGCAATCAAGTAAGGGACACACTAAACACAAAATGGCAGTGGTAAAACTCTAATTCAGATCTTTCTCGCATTACATAAATAATATTTAGGCCTCTGTAGGTCCTCTTGACAAAAGGCTGCAAACACACCTGTACCGGATGGATGAGGCCCTGGCTGAGAGTCAGCGTAATGACATTCAAAGCAAAATGCCGAACGGTGGACTGGGAGTATAAGAAGGAGTCCAGGACCTGCTTCAGGTATATCTGCATAATGGAGCTGCTCATGCCTGATGAGATATCTCCCATTTCCTTCAGATCTTCCTGCTTGGCTTGATTCTTCCCTGAACAGACAATCACATCGGTCTGATCAGTTTGTGGATGGCACGTTCACTGAACATGCAAGAACAATCAACATGCATCAATAATCTCCCAGGTTCCGGTAAGAAAATGACGAGATGTTTTTAAGCTCACATTCACGGTCAGCCTCTTGCATTCGAGAGTCCTCCTCCTGCAGGTATGTCTGCAGGTTTTTGAGCACCTGGATCTTCAGGTTGACCACAGTGTTGTCGTCTGACAGGATATTGTTATACAGAACCTTCACATCTTGCACAAACATGAGCTCTGGGTGCATGATGAACTGGAACCCTTTACAGAAAGGAAAATATTTAAAATAAATAGAAAATTAATGAGAAAACTAAAGCCGAAGAAACAGAAAAATGCAATTTGTAAACATGTCATATGTGTTTCCTTTAATTTTGTTGTAACCATTGTTGACTACAGCTGCTTCATTTCAGAATTTTCAGAACTTGTTCCTCAGTTCTGTCAATTGTCTGTCTGAAATGTGACTGCACTTAAAGTACCATTTTATACCACCTGATGGCGGTACTGCACCAGTTTTTGATGTTTGTCCACCTCGAATAAATAAAACAATATGAGGACAGCAAAGAGACTAAAAGAAATAAAAGAAGAGAAACAAACTAAAACGACGATAAAAACATTGGAGGAGCTGTGTTTCTGTTTGAAAAATGCATAAGCGTCTCGTAATCGAAGGAGACATTGAGAAGGCTGAAAAACGTCATCTCCTGCCCACGGTATATCTAATCAGCACCTAATAAACCCAAACCCACCCATCCACTCAGCAGTTATACAGGTCGCTCCAATCACTAACCTACAGTGTGTGTGTGTGTTTCGGCCCTGTAGAAATTCAGTTTGGGTTTTTGTTTTTGCGGAACCATCCCTGGTAATGCGGACACAAGTCAATGTTTTAGACCCCATACCCCAGACACCTGCTTGTAGAAACACGCCTATTCTTCAGGGTTCTACATTCAACCAATTATGGTACACTTATATCCCCTATACCAGAGAGGACACAGCTGCTGTCGTTTAGTCCAGTTCCAAAAAAGACAGGGAAGTTCCTCCAGCAGTTATAAGAATAATGAAAAAGTCCCTGCAGTCTGAAAGCACCTCTAACATTTCAGTCTAAATGCAGAGATTCTATTTTATGTGAGTCGAGATTGAGGTACAGCATACCTAGGCCTATGATGGCCTTGATCTGGACCTCCTCATCCACATGTGTGGTGAAATACAGCAGAAGTTCCAACACTTTTTCCTTTATGATGATCTGAGAGAAAAAAGAAACAGGCAGAGAGCAAAAGAGTCAACCATCAAAACAGGTTGTGGAGCAATTCAGAAAACTAATTTATGAAAAGTACTGAAGTTTACCTTGTTAGCACCCTTGAACTCTTCTTGGTCGAAATCAAAGTGTCGACAGAGAGCCCCCACGGTAAACAGAGAGCGTAGCAGAGTAGGTTTGTTAGCAGCCAGAGTGGAGCTGCTGGGGTCCTCCTGGTGCTGCGTCTTGAGTTTAGCCAGAGCTCCTGTAGCACACATGATGTGGAAAATTAACTGAAAAAACTGCTTTAAATTTCTAGTGCTCTGTCTTTGACAACTTCGAATACATTTCAGATCCTTTTCTGAGTTTTTCCCTTCTAAGTATGTTAAAATTACCTTGTAACTAAATTCTTGTTACAGAATTGGAAAACAGGACAACAAATGTATAAAACCTGAGCTATCAGAATCTGCTAATTCAATTTTGAATTGTGATACATCCTTACCGTAGAAACGATTAAAACAAGCCCAAACAAACTTGTAGTTGTGTGTGACCTTGTTCACAATAGCACCAAGACAGCTCACACAGTGTTGCACGACCTGAGAAGCAGACAAGACAAAGAATATGACTGTCAAAGACGCATGCTCATGTGGCCTTTTTACGATTTGAGAGTTGCCTCTGAAAGCTCCGAGATGTAAATGAGACTAACCGTCATGCCGTATTTGATAATGAGCTTCATCAGGTCTTCCTCTATGGTGGTGAGGAAAGTCTCACTTGGGTGTTCCATCAGAGGCACAACAAGCTCCAGGATCTTGGCCACATTGCAAATCACCATGAAGTCATTCTGAGTCTGAAATGACAACAGTGGAAAGACAAAAAAAAAGTAAAACGCATAACAGCTGTAGTGACACTGTGTGCAAATGCGTACGGAAAAAAAAAGTTAACATTTCTGTTCCTGTGCCAGGCTCAACTCATAGAATCGATACCAAACTTTTTCACATTAAGACAAAATGACACGGTACTTACATTGCACTTGGTAGTCAGATAGGGCTGCATAGTCATTGCATGTTTGACCATTAACTGTGCTCGGATTTTAGTGAAAAGGTAGAGAGTTGTGATGCACGCTACTAGACGGCCTGAGTTTACACCTTTATCTTCACACTCTGAAAAACAAAGAGGAAAAGATTTAACACAGCAGAATTGGCTCTATAGAACTACATCTCTCTGTACATATACTGTATTTCTATATTGTTAAAATCATTTTATTGTTTACCCGCAAGGGACTCCTCATATTTTAGTATATGTTCCACCAAATTGTCCACCAGCTGAACACAGGCCTTCTTGGCAGGTTTGTAGGAAGCGTCCTGCTCAGACTTCAGCAGCTACACAATCCCAGCACATGGTTGAGTGTCACAATGAAAACAACTGGACGGATGATGAGGTAAAAAAAACAGTAGTGGAACTCACATTTTGCAGGAGCTGTTCAAACCAGTCATAGCCTGAATCTTTACATGCCAATACCTGGGTTCAAAACACAACAGGGTGAGTTAGATTATGTCAATATTCAATTAAAATCAGCATGTCCCTTATTTGAACAGAGGTGCAAATATTTGTCGTGAGTGGTGCTCACCACATCTGTGATGTTCAGGATCTTTCTGTTCATAGCTTCTTTGTCATGACTGGGTGTGGGAGAGAACCAGAGCTTCTGGAATGTCTCATTCACTAGTTTCTGCAAAAGCAAAATATATATTTTTTGGTATAAAAACTGTACACTTACAAAACACATGCACACAAATAAACCCCAACCTTGATCCCTTCTTCATCGTTGACTCTCCGGATCATCTTCACACACATCTCAGTGATCTTGTGGAAGTCTGGCAGCTCCAGGCAAATGTCCCTCAAGATCTTGATGACTCTTTTTCTTACACTGATACCTGTGTCCTATAAAAAGACAAATTAATTTGAAATGCCTTTATTTACAATTATTGCTCTAAATGGGAAAGTGTGAAACGGGAAGAAGAAATGCGAAAGGTGGACAACCAGTTAAGAGAAGCATGATGGAAAGTTCATATTTTTCACATTTCTTTTCTTATGACGTTCGACTGCCAAATTCTTGCTGCTTAATACCTGCAGTACTTTATTCGGTATTTAGGTGGCAGCATTGGAAAATGTTTTAACCTCAGACAAACTTTTGCACTTCAAATGAACTTTCTGCTCACACTTTGCCAGTATGAATGGCAAAGTTTTACTTGAAACTGTAAAATAGGTTTAGCATACCTTTACATTAATCACACAAAGCAACCAAAATCCATTCAAACGTTACCATATGAAAGCGTGAGACAATTATATCAAAAAGGAAAAAGGTAGAGAAGAGAGCTGAAGGAATTACCAATATCCTTTCAATGAGCATGTCATAGTACTGCTCAATGAGCTCGGGACGACTCAGCACGAAACGGCCGAGCAGCTCAACGGCCGCCTCGCGTACACTGGTGGAGTTATCCATGAGGCGACAATGAACCCCACGCTGCATATCCACCTGAACAAAGAGGAGTCAATTAGATAAAGATTAATAAGAGCTATGAGAGTCCACTCTTTTTCACATGGATGAGACTGACTATTTAGAAAAAAATGCAGGAATGTAGGATCCAGTGATTCTCGAACTGTGGCTGCCAAAAAGCTACGATTCCAAGATGTTCAGACAAAGAGGCAAAAAACAAAACAAAACAGAGAATCAGAGAAATGGAGGAGTTGAGTAAACTCAATGGACAGAGGGAGATGAGTATTTTTGTTACTCTTAGCCATTCCCTATCTCTGTGACATTAGCTTGTCTGCTGTTCCTTCTCTGAACGCAAAGTGCAGATCTAAGCTGAACACTGAGCATGACGTGAGAAAGGCAGCAACAAGCCTGCAGCCCCATTTTGAAAAGATGTGCAGTGCAAAACAGGCTTAACGCGTTAACTAATAATGATAATATCACAAATGGACTTCATATTTAAAACTACTTTAAAAAAAAAAAAAAAGACTTTTTAAGAAAAAATTTGTTTTCATTATATATAAGTGTTTCATTATAATAAGTGAATTGAGCCCCACAGCTTGTGTATGTTGTTACTATTTTGAAATATGTGTGGTGGGAAAAAAAAAATCTCATTGCAGACAGTTGTACTCCAATACAATTAAAAGAGCCCTAAGAAACAAAGAAATTTGATTTTTCCTTTCAAATGCCACCAAATGACTTTACTATTTCTTTTTCTTTTGCACAGTTTTTACTTCATTGTTTCATTGTTTGCAGACATGCAATGGAAAACAGGCTCATTAAAGCCACCAATACCGTGATATATCTTTCCTTACTCGTTCCCCTATACTGGGACTGTGTAAAACTTGGTACATGACTTGATTAAAATGTTTCCAGATGCCTAGAGATGCAATCAGACAAGCCGCTTCTCCACATCTTTTTTTGTGTTTTTATCACTGATGTGTCTTAAACTGCAATTCTGGAAATGTGAAATACGTCCACAACTAAAACAGACACACAAACTACAAATATTTGAAAGCAAGTTTACAGAAAGACAAGCAACTCAAACTTGCTTATAATAATCCAACATGGCAACCACGGTCGGTGTTTACTATGTGGAGTTGGCCAGATGCTAACTATAAGGTGACCGTGTATGATCACAATGAACGCCTCAAAGGCAGCGAAGAAAGTGAAGAGGGTTTTATCAGAGAAGGGAAGAAAAAGAGAGAACTAGCTCGCCTTGCTGCTATTGGATTAGTAAATCATATTTTTTTTCCCTTCCACATCCTGTATGTTTTGAGTTTGGTTTATATTGGGCATGTTATGAATTGTATTACTCCACTAGGTGGCAGCACCAGTAGAAACAGTTGTTACCGCAGCATTCAGGACTAATGTTCAGGAAAAACTAGAGGAAGCCACAAGCATGGAAAGGTCTACAAAAGCCCCTGGAAGAATGTGAGTTCTTCCCCCTTACACTTAATCTCCTGCAGTAGGCAGGTGGCCCCTAATGCTATTCCTCTAAAAAGGTGACTGCACATTTTTCTTCCTGAAAGGGAGGCAAGGTAGAAAAAGTTTGATAACTATCACAATATGGAATGGCTTACCCGTCCCAGAATACTTGGATCCACTGCCACTACCTCAGACAGACACTTCATGGCTTTAGTTCTGACGGCAATGGCACTCTCACCCAGAACTCTCAGAATCTAAATTTTTTTTTTTTTTAAAGGAACAAGAGAAAAAAAAAGTAACTTAATGTAATCCATTCCTAGTTAAGGGATATTCAAGCATATATATATATATTTACATATATACACACACACATATATGTATATATATATATATATTTTTTTTTTGTGGGGCAGTATGAAGTACTTATGAGTAGTCCGTGTCTCCCCCTGCAGTGATCGTCTTTCACTCTTTAAAAGGAATTTTGGCAGGTCAGGCTAATCGCTGCTCAGATAGGAGCAACATTTTTGTCATCTAAAACCATACAAACCTCAGAAATCTCAAAGTGGTGAGAGCAAAGTTAATATTGTGGATAACTGGATTTGTACACTGCTTGACTTTGGCATCATACAATTAAATGAAGTGGGTGCGGACCACATGGACTGGATCTGCAGACTTTGCAAAGTGGACAATTTGGAGTGTGTACTGGCAAAGCCTTGAAGAGTTTTTTGAGGTCATGGTGCCAGCCTGATCATTCATCAGATAAAACTACCCACAAGTACTTCACAGAAACCTGTTTACAAAAAAAATAATCGAAAATAGATTGTCATTTTAAATAATGATCTTACCTGTGATAAATAAATATCAAAGCTCTGTGCAAATGGTCTCATAGAGGCCAAATATCTGACAATCAGACAGGAGTCCTCATAGTCTACTGTGTCAGAGTTTATCCTGAAACAAAGTCATAAGGGTACTTTTATACCACACTGCGATAATAAATTAAAAAAAACAAAAAAAACAAACAGCAGTATGGATCAGTTATTCAAAGTGAAGGAATACTTACTTCTGAGAGCTGAAATTTGACTGTGAAGTCTTGATGATCTTGCGGAGAAATTTCTTACGTGACTCAGCTCTCTGCATGATCTCCCCAGTTGAGTCAAAATTCTTGGAATGATGGCGGCCCCTAGTGTCCTCGTCACTGTCATTCTGAGACTTCATTGCTTTTTCTGCCTCTGTTGTTGTGTCCCTAAACCACTGTGCAATATAAAAATTCCTGGCAAACTGGAGGACACAAACACACGCATATGTGATCACATGTTTTGAAAAATGAAAGCACAATATACAATCAACGCACTTTAGCCAACTTCTATCGGCAAATTATCTTCATCTATTTTAGTTTCAAATAATATGGATAAATGTGCCTATAGATATGAGTGAATGAAAATTAAACAATCACCACTAAAGCCGGATCGTTATCAGCGTTCTCATCTATGAAGTCTAACAAAGCCTTCTGGAGCTGTAGTATCTCATCACTGCCTGGAGTCTGTAAGGGCACAAATACACCAAGAGCACATGAAAAGCAGCTCAACAAAGCCATTAATTTCAACATGTTTAACTGATTCTGTAGTCTTGTAATTCACCTCTTTAAGGATGCGATCAATAGCCCTTTGGTCCATCTTATTAGAGACAGCGTCTTTACGCAGGCGAGAAGCCACAGTCCCGAGGTAGTCCAGAGATGCCACCCTGAGTGCCATTTCTGTCTGCTTATTACTGAACTGGTGCACCTGCAGCACAAACGCGGTGGAGTGTCACAATCAAACCAGAGAACTTTTACGACTGGACATGTGACGAGCGACGACGCATGAGGAGAGGATGATGCTACTCACAAGCAGTCGGCCCAGTAAGCTGAGAAGCAGTTCGGCTGCAGGCCACTCGGGCTTGCTGACTGCAGACAGCAGGTCATGAACAAAGTTCTCAAACAGAGGCCTGTAGTCCTCCTCTCCCTGTTTACTGCCACATCTTAAATATACAGAGTACATTTTTTTTTTTTTTTTAGTTTTTTTTGAATGTAGAGCCCATTAACATTGCAGCTTGTGGAACAGATTAATCGTTAAAGGACAATCAAGAGTCACGAGCAGCAGTTAGAAGCAACAGAGCTGCAGGTTCAGGTTTAACAAGCAGAAAATGAGACCAGACGTACATGTCATGCTCTATAAGGAGAACAAAAATGAAGACTTACTTCTTGAGAAACACTGAGAGAAAGTTCTGAGCTGTCCTCATGGCAGTTTCATAAGAGTTGGTAATGAGGACATCTTTATCCACCTAGAAAAAAAGGAGCCAATATGTCAATTTCTAAAGGAGAACTCTTTCCTGATGCATATGGCAGAGGGCTGATGATTCCTTTCTGATTACCTTTTTATTGTGCCCTTCCTCTGTCTCCTTCTCAAATGGAAGGTTAACCACACACTGGATAAGCTGAAGAACGAGGGCTGAGACCATCTGGATGTACAAGGGCTCTCCATTTGAATCACTGCTGTTGAGCCTGAGTGAAGCAGGAGTATGCTTAGGTTTATTAGGCAGCACAGATACATAACGATTTAGCCTCATTTATGTAATTTGACTGAGAAACTTGCACGCAAGTCGTACTTACCTAAAATTCCTGAGGTTTCGTTTGCTAGTTGGCAGTCTAGCCAGGGAGTTAAAAATCTCCTCAAGAATGAGCTGCCTGTGCTTCTCGTAACGAGAAAAGACCTAACAAAGAGTAAAATACGAGGCACTGAAGCAAAAAACACCAACTGAAACATCTCACACATCTAAAAAAAACAAAAGAAACAAAACAAAAACAAGACAAGAACAGTTTGAAACCAGAAAAAGAAGAAAAAGTTAGCTGACTTACTGCTGTCACTAGTGTGATGGCGCATAACTGCAGTTCATTGATATTCTCCACAAAAAAGGGTGTGATGCCAAGATTGGACACCTAACAGTTTGGGGGGAAAAAAAACAAAAGCCAAAAAGTACAGATATAACAGAGCTCAACGGTCAAAGATGTTTAAATGACATAAAGCGATATTCAAAGTCGCACCTGCAGAATTGTGGTGTCAGTGAGCAGCTGTATTTCAAGGAGCTCTGAGATGTTGCTGATAATATCACATACTTTGTCGTAGAGCATGACTACCACTTTCTGTTTGTGGCTGGAAAACTTTGCTTTCTTTGACTTTGAAGTGCCACCTGGGTCAAGAAGAAAAATAGGATGACAGAACAAATACTGTAGTTTAAAACAGTGCAGCGTTTTGCATGTGTGGAGACATTGTGCATGTGTCTGACTGCGGCGGTTTGCCCATGTGTTAGTAACATTCAACCACAGGGTATCACAAAATATTTAACCATTGAATGAACCGTTGAATGTAGGCATTTATTTTCTAGTTCTCCGAGAAATGTGCCTTAACTTCGAAAAACCATCTTTTACATCATTGTAGTAGCTGGGATATTTGGGGTTAATGTAAAGCGAACTAACCAATCAGATCAATTTGGGACTTCTCATGAAGTAGGCCCTAAAGATAAAGAAACGCAGAATAAAAGCAGAATTTGTCTGCCCCAGGGAGGAAAAAAAATATCAAGTCAAGAGCGTAATAATAGTATGTAAGCTTTGTAGACACAAGAAGAGCTAACAAAGACAGAACAGTAATGTGGCTGACCTCCGTAGCGGTCCACTCTGTAGGCAGGGTCATACTGAGGGTACAAAGAGTTTTGCAGATGAAACTTGGTGAACTGCAACACTCTCTCGATCACGTCCTCGATATAAACTGCTTTTGGCATGTGTGGAGCTGTCATTATGTTGAGTGCAGTCAAACAGGCATCGGCAGATTTAGTCACACGCTCCATTATGAGATCGCGCCACAAACGCTCCTCATCCATAGATTCATTATCCTACGAATGCATTTAAAAATAAATCAATCAATGAAACTGCTGGTTTCACATTCAACTTCCAACAGTCTGATGAATGTTCATCTGACAACTTACATGGTTCATCAGGGTAGAAAGTTTGACGCTGTCCTGAATGTTTTTCTCCAGTATGTTCAAAATTTTCACCAGTTTTTTGGACGAAAACTGCAGACAAAAATAAGACAATTAATTCAGCAACACTGCAGCTGTGAACTCCTGGCTAAAATAAATTAATAAAATTTTCAAAAAAACAAAAAAACAACTAACAACTACTTTTCTTACCTTGTTTAAGATGCCCATAGCTTTAATTTTAGTAGAATCACTGCCTAGCTCACTCAACTGCTGTTTCCCAAGTAAGAGCTCTTGAGGTATCTCATCATCATCATCATCTGTTTGAGGGTAAAGAGGACGTTTCTTATCACAACATTCCAACAAATGCCAGGAAGCTTGAGAACTTGCTGTGCTTCGTATCTACCTGTGGCAGCAAGGTCCACGTCCTCAAGGCTCTCGAGAATGTTGTCCACACTGGATGCAAATCTCTTAAACGTGGAGGAGTCCATCATTTCTTTGAAATGAATGTAAAGCAACATGTTCATGGATAATTTATGCTATTTTACAGTATGTTATGTTAAAATACATTGGCAGCACAAAAGAAGTCCGATCAATACCCTCTGGAGTCATCTTGGGATCGTACGATATCCTTTTTTTCATTTTCTCTTTTTTCTTCATTTTCCTGGACACTGAGGGGAATAAAAAGGAGAAAACAAATCAACAATCAGGCAGTGATCTCTAATATTGATGTGTTATGTGCGTCAGTAAAACAGGTAACAATTTCCATTGTTCATTGTTATTGGTCAGTTTCATTTTGATTCACTCGATTTTCCAAATCGCCTCATTCAGGCATGTGTACAATATGTATGAGCAATAAAGTTAAAACCCTCATGGAGTTAAAATCATATTGGCATAGGAATTAATTTCAGCATGTTGAGAGCACTTCTGTTATGTAAATGCTTCGGTGATGGATGGGATCAAATCCTTGGCGGATGCTGATTTTTAAAACAAGGGAAGCCCATTTTACGCGTTCAGGGTTGGAGTGGCTCATGCCATCCCAAAGCTGAAGATAGCAAAGTTTAAAAAGAAGTAGTAATAACATAACTGTGTTATGTTATGCCAGCCAATCTGGTGGCAATCTGGTTAGCACTGATAAGCCAACTAAAG
>JBAMYA010000004.1:8733345-8752031 GCA_037176975.1 Arrhamphus sclerolepis | reverse complement strand
GGAGTTTTGTCGATTTAGCCAATGATCACCTAGAATTTTAGAAAAAACTTGACGCTCAGACCCGCCTCCTGGAAGCCGGGCTGCCAGCCCATAGAAACCCTTTGAAACTCGGCTTCTGCGGACGGCTTCATAGCATGATTTTCGGAGCAAACTGCGGCGATTTCACGAGAAAAAAGCTACGGGATGACATATGGTTGTCATGAAAGTAAATGCAATATTGGGCATATATCATGTTTTGTGAATTACTGGTCAATTTGACATTGAAGAGAATTTCAGAGGCAGTTTGGCTTCCCCTGCTGTCTGTGACAAACCACCTCTGGATCAAATAAAACATAAGATGAGAGATAGGCGGGCTACATTCTGAACAGGTTGGCAGTCCATCACAGGATCACATGAAGACAAATGACTCAAACAAACATGCACACTAACGTATCAGGTCAATTTGAATTTCTAACTAACTCAACATGCACGTTTTGTCACTATAGAAAACTCACACAGGCACATACCGTGCAAACGGTATTCACCACAACACCAGTGATGTGACTTCACTGATCAGTTTTTCATATTTTAATAGGTGTTAATGCTGAAATTTGGAGGACGTCATCTGGAGCAGTGCCACCAATTTTTTTAATTCACAAAAAATAAAATCATGTCATATATGGGAGTCATCTCTGTGACAATGCTTTGTGTTTTATGGTTGTTTGCAAGTCTTAGCAGTTGGTTGTTTCAGCAATTTCTATCACAGTGAATATTGGAAATTGGGAATATTATACGAAATTCCAGTATTTCAAGACTCATATTCCGCAGTTATTAAAAGCATTATGGGGCTAGCTTGTATGCATGGGTACATTTGTGAAGATAAATCCATAAATACATTCCTATCTGGTGGTGTTGGCCCTCAAAATCCTCGTCCTTTCCTGATGTCTGATGAATTGGTATGGCTGCGGTTTGTCACATATGGATGCATTTGCATTTTATCTCTAATCACTGTCATTCATTGAGGTAACAAAACTGTTAACTTTTATCTTTTAAGGGTCTCCCATTATGCGATGTTAGAAGCTATCAAGTACCACAACCAGTACAGTCACTTTGATTGTGACTAAAAAAAAAACAACTCTGGATTTGTTAGATTGTGTAGCCTAAATCCTCCTTTTCCCTGTGTTCTCCAGTGAGCATCCTGTTTAACCTTTCCCCTCCTCTACTCTGCACTCGCCTTGATGTTATTGGTTATATCCTATCACTGGGCAATACAACTTCAAATCAATGTCATAATTAATTGAAAATGTTACCATAATTAGAATTAATGAGAGATCATTTTATTTTTTTTAATAACTGCCCTGTCCTATTACCCCCCAAAACCCATCATTACTTTGGCATTATACATTACTCCCAGTCATAGGGCTGAATAATATGGCTAAAATTTACACACAATATATTCCTTAAATTTGGTCGATAAGATATAATTCCTATATTGATATGAATAATATGAAAACCTCAGACAAACTGCCAAGACTGTGCAGAAAGGAAAACTGTACCACAAACCTCTGAACAATGAAACTGCCAAATCTATATAACCTCATCCTATAAACTATATAATGTTTTAAATATAAAAATGCTCATTAAAAATCAGTCTATCCTTGTAGAGGGTCTCTGGGCGGCTTTAACATGATGATGACAGCGCTGAGACATTGTTGTCTGGATGCTAAACAAATAAGATGGCTGCAGCAGAGGAACCACGGCCGTTTATGACTTGGACTTTTGTGACGATCTCGTTGGGATTGTGGTGGATGAGGCTCATCTCATTTACAAAAAGTAAGAGATATCTGGTAAACTGGCTCTAACGTTAGAGAAGTGATCTGAACATGATTATGTATATCTGTCTGATGCTAGCTGTAGTCAACTGTGTTACAAACTGTTACATTTTTTGAAGACATTGGGATATATATTATAACTATATTCTCAAATTCTGCTTGCGAAAATGGATCGTTGGATTCAATTTGCTTTGTTGCTCTAAAAATTTCACTTTGCCTGTTGCTTTGATTGGTTGTAGCGCTAACCACCTGCAGAGAAACAACTGCTGACGCCAACTCCTGGGCGAAGAGGTCCTATGGCTCGTTTTCAGACCCGATATCTGTCTAGAATTGGGTCTGATTCATCAGGCACCCGACAACCTCTTTCTTTTTTATTTTTGTTACTTAAAATCACAGAAAAAGTCTTACCCTCACTGAAGGATGGTGGAGGAGAGTCGTCATCTGAATTCTCTTCATTCCATTCCCGATGGCGGTTACCCGAACTTCGGCGAGAATTATGAATACCTCCACTTCGCCGGTGATCCCTCGAACTTCTCTTCTCTTCAAACTTCCAAGTCTTGTCATGAGCTTTTTTGGACCGTTTCCTTGCAGCTGAAACATCAAAAATAAAATAAAATAAAAACATTTTACAAAACTTTAATCTCAAATTATTACTCAGACAAAATATGCGTCAGTTTCCACTAATCAAAAGTGACGACATCATTAAAATTCCAACAGATTCTGTAGCATTCTGATGTGCAAGTTAAAAAAAACTGTGTAAATTGTTTTTGTATAATACTCACATTCATTATCAGAGTCACCAGACTCATCATCATCATCATCATTATTGGCCTCATCTGAGTCCACCTCAGCATATTTGGAACTCTTGCTAATCATACTGTGCCTTCGCTTATTTGTCCTCTCACAAAACTTTTCTGCAAATACAATAAGAGAGATGCTTTGAGCACAGAGTGAATATATTCCTCCAATGACATTTATCCTAAGATTTCATAACAGCCTCATTCACCGATATCTTTCTAGACTTTTCTTCAATTTGATTTAGGAAGAAAACACATCAGATTAACAGTATTTTGTTTAAAACCACAAATCTGTTCACACATGTTGCTCTAATAATGAATCCAATGCTCTTGTAAATTGCAAGCGTGTGTCAATTGTCTCTAATTAGTAAAGGTAACCGCCCTGCCAAGCCTCATAAAAAGTAAGACGACTGTGGGGTCATGTGCACTCAAAAGAATCCCGCCGTTAACAGGAGGTCATTAAGACTGAATAGTTCACTAATGTGATTCTAGAGACAGTGGCAACACTGGCCATGATCTCACTCGTAATTAATTGTAAACAATCTTGCTGAAAACATCTTGCGTAATAAAATGATTTACAGAAAGACCAATTTACCATAATACTTGAATGATGTGAAATCAAAGCCCCGTGACTTTTTAGCACTTTAAGGCACATATCTAACCTCTTTTGTAAAACATAGGTATTCTCTTGGGTTAAACAACGATGGAGTGGTCGATCTGATGGAAAGGCTTAACGTGGACGCAAGAGAAACATTTTCCTATGCTGGTTCCAGTGGGAGATATTCCACATTACGAGACAACTTTTGCTTTTTTCTGTGTGTGTGCAAATGTGCATAGCTTCTGCACAAAAATAAATAAACAACTGTGAATGTCGTACCTCATTAAAAACTACATAAGAGGAGTTTTAAGAAAATTCTTCTTAGGAACATTCAGTGACTGAGACTGATCCTCAATTTAAATTTAGATTTTTATTTTTATTGGACTGATTCTGGTCCACTTTGACAAAGGCAAGATAGAGAGAGTGTGTCTGTAAAGTACAGAGAAATATTTAGATCAGCATTAAGAAAGAAAGTCAATGTAACAGGCTAGTCTCACCAGTCACAAGTGCTGTGAAACAAAAGTGAATAGCAGCCAAGCTAATCAATAAATTTGGGATTTAAAAGCATCCCAGAAGTGACCATTCATTCTGCTCAACTAAAAATATGTGTCAAGTCTATTTGTAAACTGGATCTTGGCTGGACTGGAGTACTGCAAAAAAGATACTGTCATCCACTAGGTGGTAGCATCAGTTGGGACTTTTTGCAGACACGACTGCTTCCGGTCGTCAAGTAAAGCAACAAGCCACAACAAGTGATAAAGATCATTCATCTGAAATCATTTTCTATTTTCAACTGTACACCATGGAATGTGCATCATATTGTGATTTTTCGCCAACGTAAAGAAGCTACACATCAATCCCTTCATGGATCATGTAACATGAGTAAAGTGGCGGTGTGAGGAGAAGCCCAAAACAGAGAACAATGATGATGTGCTGAACCTCACAAGAAATTCCAGGCTACGTTCCCGAGATTTTGACAAGAAAACGATCAGCACTGACGGCTACACCAGTGCTGATTCTGTCTACTTTGCCTGGAATAACCGGAGGAAGTCGCTAGAGCTGGTAAGATTAGAAAGGCAAAGCCGGCGAGTGTGTCAGATACAAAAATGGCACAGAAACTCCTTTGAAATTTTCAAAACAGAAAAAAACAAGGAGCAGACACCGACTTTTACATTACATAAACCTTTGGAGGTTGTGGGTAAACATTTGCACCATGTATGGGGAGAGGTTCAGTTTAGAAGCTGAAAAACTTTACTTCATCTGCCAATATAATACAATTTAAAACTGCATATATCTTTGGAGACGTAGTGAAAACCTAAACAGTCCATAAAACTACACTATAACACCTCACCCTTTATTGTACAATAAATTAATTTTCTACTATGTAACAAAGAATGTATGAACTTTTTCGAATCGGCAGTTTTGGCACATTTACGCATATCTCTGCCACTGCGCCTTTGAAACTTGCTTTGTTTGACACATGTCACTAAATTCATTCATTTCTTTCAAATTTAACCGTTTTGGGTTTGTTTCTATCAGCTGACATTTCAGTATGTGCCCCCATATGGAACAGTTACTTAGCTGTGGGTGTTAAGACAAGAGCAGGGGATGTCTTGGGATTATTATCTTGCATTATTTGGATGACTGACACCTCTTTGGAATCTTCATTGCCAATAGAATCGACAGACAGTTCAAATCCATGTCACTTCAGGCGTCATCCAATCAGACTGTCAGAACAAGTCAACATGGTGCGACTTCTTCTATTAGGTTCACAAGAAGCTTGCAGAAGGAAGTACTTCTCTCATACGGAAAGAGAAACAAATTGAGAGTTGATTTTGATTTGTCGCAGAAAATTGGGATAACATGAAGCACTGGAATATGATTTATGGTCGCAAAATGTCAAAGATAAGATTGAACTCACACTTGGGCAGTAAAAAGTGAAGTTGTTTTCTTGTGGTTCTTCAACTCAGTGAATTTTTATTTTAAAAAAAGAAGTTGCACTCTTTACTCTAGTGAGTATTCATGCTAGCCAATTTGTACCACGCCACGCCCAGGCATGAAGTATGAGCATCCTGACACTTGTACATCCACAGTGAAATGGACCAAACTTTGAAAGCATGGGCACAATATGGATTACTTAGTGTAAGTGCACCCTTAAAATGATTAACAAGCTAGAGTTTGTATAATGTAACATCTGGTTGCTAGAGCTGGTTGTCTGTGGTATGCTGCACTCTCATCTTTTTATGAGTTTATAACTTTGCTTTGCCACTCGGTGCTGGAATTGTGCTTAGTTGTGATGGAAAGTATCCTTGCAGGCTTAAATTGTAGCTTTTTTCTGTTTATTTGCTGTGCTACATGTATATATTTTAACATGCGTTGTGTGGTTAAAATTGACATGAATAATTCCTGAACTGCCTAATCCCAGAAACCAAAAGTGCTTGCAAGCAACATGTTTTATTGTTTTGTTGTATAACAGCTGGTACCAAAGACAACAGGATAAGCAGGCAACTTTTAAATTTAGAGTCATTAAGATGCATCTGTGTTGTATTCTGGAAGAGCAAATCGTGAAGCAAATCTGCACATTATGTTGTAGTTTCAAAAAGTTACATTAGACTGTAGCCCCAGCGTTTACAAGAACAAATGGGATATGTGGCAAGTCAAATGGTTCTGTTTTCAAGGGTTGATCTTGCCAGAGTAGAGTAGCTGCTAGGTGTAAAAAAAAAACGTTTAGCAATATAAAATGAACACACACAAGTATGGATGCAGAATAAGAAAACAGGAGTATTTACACACTGACTTACAGCACCTATGAATTTAGAAAAATAAAAAAATAGATCATACCTCTCGCTGGTTTGTCAGAGGAGGACCAGTTCCTTGATCTGGAGCTGTGTGCATTCCTGCTTTCCTTAATCATCCTTTTTACATCCTCAATGCTGAGTCTCTGAAGCACAACAACAGGTTTAGCCCTTTTGTTTAAGTTCTCGACCAGTGACACTCTCTCCAGTCTTACCATCGGTTCACTCCATCCTTCTAATATTTTGTTTTTAAGTTGGAGGTCTTTATTTGTTCCATCGCGTTTCAATTTAGGGATCACAAAGTTCTTAAGACTTCCTGTCTTGCCACCCAACAGGTATGGGGGGAACTCGCTAGGTTTTGTCTCAGAGGCATGCCATTTGTTTCCAGTGTCCCCACTTGTCCTCTGTTCCTTATGTTGAGGGTTTTGAAAGTTGGAGCTGCTTGTCCGTTGTCGACCATTGAGCTCAGACGATTTCTTGCTTCCGTCTTGCTTCATAATAGAGCTCTCTGGCTTAGTGTGCTGGTCAGGTGAGCTTCTTTTGCAATTTTCCTTCGACAATATCTTGTGCTTCCTGTTCTCATCTCTGTCTATGTCCCTGTCCCTGTGTTTGTCTTTATCTCTGTCTTTGTCTTCTACCCTGTCTTTGTCCCTGTCTTTATCTCTGGTTTTGTCTCTATCTCTGGGTTTGGTTTTATCTCTGTCTCTGTCAATCTCAATGTCTTTGTCTCGATCTCTGGGTTTGATTTTATCTCTGTCTCTGTCAATCTCAATATCTTTGTCCCTGGGTTTGGTTTTATCTCTGTCTTTGTCAATCTCAATGTCTTTGTCCCTGGGTTTGGTTTTACTTCTGTCTTTGTCAATCTCAATGTCTTTCTCTCTTTCTTTGTCCCTATCTCTGGGTTTGTCTTTACCTTTGTCTCTTTCTTTGACTCTATCTCTCGGTTTGTCTTTACCTCTGTCTTTGTCACTCTCATTGTCTTTGTCTCTGCTTTTGTCTCGATCACTGGGTTTGTCTTTACTTCCGTCTTTGTCGTTTTCCACATCTTTGTCTCTGTTTTTGTCTCTATCTCGGGTTTTATCTCTATCTCTAGGTTTGTCTTTTTCTCTCTCTTTGACGTTCTCCATGTCGTTGTGTCTGTCTCTGGTTTTGTCTTTCTCCCCATCTTTGTCACTCTCCTTGTCTTTGCTCTTCTCTTTATCTCTGAATTTTTCCCTATCTCTGGCTTTGTCCCTGTCTCTGTTTACCCCAATGTCTTTGTCTTTGTCACGGTCCCTGTCTCTAGTTTTGGGTTTGTCTTTCTCTCTGACTTTCTCTCTATCTTTGAGTCTGTCTTTGTCTGTTTCTCGGTTCTTCTGTCTGTCTCTGTCCTTATTCCTTTCTTTATCCCTGTCTTTCTCGTCCTCATCTTTGGAGTTGTGTTCCACCTTGCTCGTGGTTTTTGGAGTCTCTGGCCTGCTGACATGAGACCTGTGATTGTTGTTCTTTTCTTCTTTGTGACGTGAGTCTGAATGTCTGTCATCTTTCTGCCGCATTGTGTCTGGATGTTTATCATCTGCATGTCCCCTGTCGCTGTTGTTACTCTTTTGAGGGACAGTGTCATGCTTCTGTTTTGATTCACGCCGGCTTTCCTGCTTCTGTTTACGGATTTCTGGCTGTCCATCTGGGCCTGACTTCTGGGGGGTGTCAGGGAACTGTTTGATGATACCAGGCCTGTTTTCAACATTTTTATTGACCTTTCCGTCAGTATTTCTTTTGAGGTGACGTAAATGATTCTCATTCAATAGCTGGGGTTCCAAGACAACTACAGGCTGTCCTATTACTCTGCCAGCTTGTTGTAGATCAATACTGACCATCAAGGCTGGCCGACCAGCACCGTTACTTGCACCACTAGACTTTTTGGGTGTGAGATTGCTGACATTGTTGCTCCCGTGTGAAGTTGGCCCCTCATTTGCCTCAACTCCGGGTTCCTGAGGATACGTGTCTTGCTTCCGTTTTTTCAGCGGCTTGTCTGCAATAAATAAAACTGAAGGTTAGTCTCTAACAATCTCATGGTATGGGAAACATACAAGAGGGCACGGGTAAAATCAGTGACATAAAAATTCACCTTTATCCTGGACTTCCTTAGAGCACCGTTCTCTGTCACTGGCTGACTCACGTTCTATTCTCTCAATCTCTGCAAGTGCATCCATCTCAGAATCATCAAACACAACCCCACTGATGACTTCTGTCTCCTTGGTACTTGGTTGCACAGCAACCTGCTGATAGATTGTCTGCTCCTCAGCTTCTACCTTGAGTGAAAAGTCCTGGGGTGTACTTGATAACTGATTATTGTTACTGTGCCTCGTATCTGTTACTTGGTCGGTGTCCACACGTGACTTGGTGGGAGGTTTTTCAGATTGGTCCACATCTGGAATCTTCACTCGGGACAGTTTTAATGTCAACTTTGTAGAGTCCTTTGATGGAGTGCTGACTATGTCATACAAGGCATTTTTGTTCATATGCTCATTTTCGTCTTTATTCCGCTCCCTCTGCTTCTTTCTGCGTTCAGACGTGGAGAGCAGCATCTCAGGTGATGTACTTCGTGGCACATCAGGTGGATGTGACTGCATAATAAGAGAAGGTCTGGATCCTGCAGAAACACAGATAAGATGAAGCGCCAGAGAATCAGCCTGTGCAAAGAATGAACTGTACAGTGGTGATTATCTTTGATTCCACTGAAGATAAATGAACTTGTTGCTAAGGCAGCATACTTTTGACAGCCTCTTCACTTCCAGCAGGAGAACATGCGGCCTGAGATGATTTAACAGAAAATGTGGCAGCCCTCACTGAAGAGTCCTTCTCCTGTGAACACATGACATTTCTAATTACTTTTAACCATCACTGTCTGCCCGAGGTCCAGCTCAGGATAACTTGATTCCTTTCTTTACCTCATTTCCAAGTCTGTGAGCCACGTTCATGTAGTCTTCATCTGAGCCTAGTCTTGTATTATGATTTGATGAATTACTTGATAGCTGTCCAGAGACTTTACTCTCATGAATATTACTCACACCACTAGAGACTAAAACAGAGAAGAGAATGGAATCACCAGTTAATCTCTTTTTACAAGAGGCATGTCATCTCATTTTCTTGTCACACTTAACATTTTTTTCAACTAATCAAAGAGCTGTAGTTTTACAGTGCCACACTGAGATTATGTCAACTCATCTTTTTTTTTTGTCCTTGCCACTTGAAGCTGTATAAAAATTATTTATGTAGAAGCTGAACTGAATCTCCATTTAAGTATGGATTGCTTGTACGCTGCTGTTTGCTGCCATAGCAGTGGTTGGGACAGGAAGTAAATAGCTCCACTTTTAGAAAAATAAAAGATTTTGATTGCAGTTCCTGGCCTGCTGCAAAACGAGGGCGGTCAGGATACTTTTGAGAGTCCCTGGTATTTTTGGGGTAGGGCTTGCAGCACTGAACATTTCTGAACACTAGAGTTCACCCGCCGTCTTATTTCTGCCTTTCTGTCTCTGTCATCACACAGTCTCCATCATAGCTTGTAAAATCTGTAAAAAAAAAAATTAAGCCGCACAGGAGGAACTGTTTGGGCTTGTAAAAACAGCATTTAATCTTAGACAGTTATGCCTGGGATTGTGAGACTGTGGGGAGACGGTGAGGAGGAGGAGACAGCACAGCTCACTTGCAGTGGTCTAAAAGGCGGGAGTATGAATGACAATAGAAAGTGTTGATCATAAGAACAAAGTAGCAAATGAGAGATTTTTAAATGGAGCTCATTTCTAAAGTGCAGTACTTCAGTACAATCCTGTGGCAGGGTGGCACACTGCAGATTTGAGTGCACATATTGCTTCTACCTGTGGTTTCATTCATACTTGCAACTGTATATCAAAGATACATAGCTGTTTAAAATCTTTGCAGGACATTAGGCCACATTAGAAATACAGAAAATGTAATATTCAAAATGGTCAACATGCAACCACTGAAACTTTTTTCACTTGATTTATCTTTGTACTCACATTGCTGAGCCTGTTGATGATGAGAATAACTGGGTGGATTGTACTGAATGTAGTCTGCGGGACTCTGAGGAGTATAGGGGCTTGGTATAGGACTATTCTGCTGGGGTACAAACTGAGATGCTGGGCCAGACTGTGGGGATGTAAAGCATCTGTGAAAAAGGAAGAGGTAGTCTTAGTAAAAGAACAAAGGCCTCTGCTTCTTCATCGTCTGACTGCAAGGCGGCCTGCTTTACCCAGAGGGGCTTTGGGGGACAGTGGTTTGCTGATAGTTCAACGCTGGACTACCGTGAACCTGGTTCTGAGAAATCTTATACTGCTGTATCAGTGGCTGGTGCAATACACCTAAGAAAGAAGGATAAAAAATAAAAAATTATTAGATGCAAACACAGAACTAAACATAGGATATGGGCTTCTCCAACATAACCAAGCCAATCTGCACATTAACTTTACTAGTACCACAACACTCAACCACTATAAACCAAATTATTATGCTATGAAATTGCATAATATAATACAAATTATATTGAAAATGACCAACTTAATTCAATCTTTTATAGTGTTCCTGTTTTTTTCTGTGTCAGAAAGGTGTGGATACACTTCTGAAATCATAACTGGTGGTGGCTGTTATGGTAAACAAAACCTGAATTTGCAAAACTAAATGTTTCGGTCTGTTCATAATTGCAACAACACTGCGAGACTAGCACTGTATACTTTCTAAAAATTAAAATGTCACATTCGCTATTCAGAGCTCAAAGTAAGCTTAATCATTCCAAATACTAGATTAAAAAAGGAACAAGGATAAAATAATACATTTTGCTCATGTCTTCATCAGGCTAGCGCACCAGTAATGTCAGAAAGCCTTCGTTAGATACATTGAGGTGAGTGTGGAGTTGTTCCCTGCAACCAAAATGTGAGTTACTTTTTACTTCTTTCCATTTTCTACAACCTGTTTTTCTAGCTCTTTGACAAGCACACAAAGCTTTTTTTTTTCTTTTTAATCTCTTTTATATTCTGTTGCATACATTGTGATGACAAAAAAACAATCCAGTTAATTGTGATGTATTTACCTATAATAGCAGGGTATTGCAGTTAAGCTAATATGTTTCCCTGAACAATAGTTAAAATGAAAAATACAAAGCTGACTGGGGCAATTAGCAAAA
This sequence comes from Arrhamphus sclerolepis, assembly GCA_037176975.1. Classification (NCBI taxonomy): domain Eukaryota; kingdom Metazoa; phylum Chordata; class Actinopteri; order Beloniformes; family Hemiramphidae; genus Arrhamphus; species Arrhamphus sclerolepis. The sequence goes on along the minus strand of JBAMYA010000004.1, from coordinate 8,740,851 downwards.
CAAGGCTGCTGTTCAGGTTATAAATACACATTTCTGTGGCAACATATAAAATTCTTTGATGACATTTGTGTAATATCATCAAAGATGTGTGTGTGTTAGCTAGAAGTAGGACTGGGTTTGGACACCCCTCTTCTACATAGTCCTTTCCAATGATTTTTTAATTATTTGCCTGTTGCATGCGGGAGCAGAGGATCAAGATTTCAAGAACCCAAATAATATGAGGATTGAGACACCAAAACTGATGAGCTGACGTCAAGACGTCGTGAATGCAGAGCAGGAGCAAAGAGGAGAGAGAAAGAGAAAGTTTAAACCAGCTCTTCCCTCCATCATAATGGGGAACCTGAGATCGCTCGCAAATAAAACGGGCGAGCTTGTAGCGCTGACAAGGATAAATCTGGAGTTTCGGCAATGCAGTATAATGCGTTTCACCCAGATGTGGCTACAGGAGCATGTTCCCAACGTCAGTGTCTCTCTCCCTGGCTTTTAGATGATACTGACAGAGTTTTGAAGAGAAGCAGGAAAAGCAAGGGTGGCAGAGTTGCAGTGCTTGTCAACAAAAAGTGCTGTATTCCAGGACAATTAACTGTGAAACATTGTTTCTGCACCCTGGATACTGAAGACTTATCTACCAAGAGAGTTCACCGCTGTTATTTTAGTCACAGTATACATCCCACCATCAGCTTGTGCTGATGCTGGGTGTGACGTCACCAGCTCAGTTACCAAGCTTCAGACACAACAAGCCAGTGGATTTCTGGGGATATCAGAGATTTCCAACACGCATCTCTCTCTGCCACACGTCCAGCTTTTCAACAGTTTGTCAAACTGCTCCACCAAAGGACATAAATCATTAGATTTGTTTTATGCAAGTGTCAGAGATGCATCAATCTCAAGGCAGATCTCAATACAATCTTTCTCTCCTCCACCTATACGCCCGTCGTTCAGAGACAACCTGTGACCAAAAGGACTGTGAGGAGACTGATACAGGAAGCTGAAGAAACTAAGCGGAGGTGTATGGAAGAAACAAATTGGGATGCACTCTTGTGAGGCCAGGTGTTGACATCAGCGCCATGACTGAGTGTGTCCCTGACTATATAAACTTCAATATGGACAACACCATCTCCACTAGAACTGTGAGTTGCTTCCCCAATAACAAGTAGCCTACAAACAATTCAACAACAAACTGATGCTGTCTACAAGAAGGGACATGGCAGACTTTACTTCCTGAGGAAGCTGAGATCCTTCAGTGTGTGCAACAAGATGTTGCATATCTTCTATAAGTCTGTTGCGGGGAGTGCAATCCTATCTGCAGTCATTTGTTGGAGGTGCAGCATCAGACCCAGTGACTGCAAAAACTGATAAACAGGGTTGTCTTGGTTCTGGGGACTGTTCAAAAACCACTGTAGCTCATTGTCCAAAGAAGGATACTTCATAAAATTGAAAACATACTGGACAACCCTGAGCATCCTCTTCACAAAACAGCTTCTCTGCAACACAGACTGCAACAGGAGACCCTTCCTGCCCACAGCTATAACTATATATTCTTCTTTGAAGAAATTAAATAATATTATATAAATAATAAAATTTCTGCAACCTGGAATTTCACATCAGGGATAAATATAGTATTATTGAATTAAACTTTATGTACACAGTTGTGGGGGACCCTGTGCAGAAAGCTCTGGATGAACCTGACATGTACATCCCCACAAATGTGCCTGCACGTTCTGTTGATGTGAACTGCAAAAATGTGATTAATCCACTTTGTAGCTTTCTTCTTCGCATTTCCCACTACCACTTCTACTTTTTCATTTTTAAGGAAGGTAAAGAGATTGACTGCTGCAATTTTAGTCAAAATTACCAATGCTCAACATTCATCAGCTTCAGCTCACATAAGATCTGCTTTATTTGCTCCATTGCTGTTTCTCAGCTACATACACTATAGTAAGCAAACAAAATGAAGCTCAGCGCTGCAAGCTAGAGCACTACAAAAAAAGAACCCACACTGGCACCTGGAGTTTGGTGGTGTAATGTCTTGAGCGTCAGAAACGACAAACAACAACCATAAACACCAACAATGACAATGTACATAGCTGCTACAAATAAGCATAATTCAGGATTAAACCATTAATGTCTCAGTGTCTTTTTACAACCCTAAAGCTGATACTAGTCTGGCTTACTTTTGTCCCTGAAGATTCTGGGGTTCCTGGACAGTAAAGTTTGAAGAAGTAATGGCATGTCACCCTCAGGTTCATCATTTCCAAGGTTGTCCTTCAGCTCTCTGAAAAACAAATAAAAGGAGCATCCCCTGTCATTCACAGGATATTGCTTTCCAATGGCCTGAATGTATACCTTACGTCTTCTGATTCTGACAAAGTACAGCATGAGCTGACAAATCTGGTAAAGTAAAGCCTAAGTCCCACAGAATGTGGAACAGACAGAGCAAACTATTGCTTCTGGGACACCTCCAAACTGATGCAGAGCGCCACTGGTGCAACTACTCTCATGGACTTGAATGGCCATGATTCACAGCAGCTGGCACAGCGCTGCCATACCACAGTTGTTCTGCATTCTGTGGGACCAGAGCTGAAAACAGCAATGTACAACCTCACTGCTCAGATGAGATGTCTTGACTATAATGACAATTTACTGTGCAATAAAAATTCTCATTTCCACCTCAATATCATTTTGCAGTCAGCGGATCTTGGAAAACTTTCAGAAGTAACTGCTTTAATACGTGACTTTTTAAAAGAAAATCATTACTGTGTTTCTGTTTGAAAATAATGAAATGGCACTTACATGTGTTCGGTGGAGACCTGGTTAAGGCTATGTGCCAGCTGAGTCACCAGAGTCTCGTCTCGACACACCAACAGGTTGCTGACCTCTTCAGAGATCCTTCCATTGTAGAGCAGACTCTTAGCAGTGGTGGCAGGAAGAGGAGAAGGCAAGGGCAGCTGGTTCAACACTAAAAGATGATTGGAAGATAAGTTATCGTAAGTGTAAAAGAAGAGGAATCATGACAGGAAAGACTCATAAAATAAAAGATCTTTAGACAAAAGAAAATTTGAAATGATAAAATGTCTCTATCATGGTTTAAAACATAAACACACAACCATCCCACTTTGAGCATACATCATGCTAGAAATGTTGCTAGAAATAATACAGCAAGTACATTATACAGTATGTTAGATGATCCCTGATTCATTTTTTGTGTATTTTTATAATGTCTGCAACTTTTCTAATCAAACCATACATTTTGAATACTATTATAATGTAACAAATGTTTCATAATTTTATGAAAAAAAGAAAACTTCATTTCAAGCCTGCAAGTTAAGTAAATAATTCTTCAAGAAATACTGTTGTTTTTTTTTCAAACCTCCTTAAAGAAACATAAACTACTCCATTTCTGTGTCCACTGAAACTAACAGTAGGAATGAGCTTCACAGCTGGTATTTGTATTCAGGCACAACTACATCCCTGGTCAGTTTTGGTCTACTTTACTATTAACCTCTTCACCACGAGAGCCCCCTGTACGCGAGGCTGCGTGGGATGCATGCAGTACAGACGATCTACGCGTATTCTAGGAAGCACCGATCCTTATATGAAACATACCAAAATGACGGGGAGAAACTCAGCTAAAAGCCTCTGCCAAGCATTGCCACCCCAAATGAAATCCAATTCAAACCCCTAGCAATTATATGGGCATCTGACAAAAAAACCTAAAAAAATTAGCCCTTGTCCATTTGTGCTTTTTCTAATTTCTAATTTCACCACTTCAACCAAACCATGTAAACAAGGTATCACATTGACTAAAAAGATGTCGGGCTCATAAGCAACTGGCAAAATAGCAGTCAAAGAGTTAAACATAACTCTTTTTACTTTTGTTGTATGGTTTTATTTTGAATGAGAAAATGTTGAGGTCTGACTGAATTTTCACAATGCGTCACAAAGAGTCATTTTTGTAATAGAATGAATAACCATTGTGGAATATAATCCAGTCTGGTGCCTGAAAAATGTCAAATGGCACATATGGGAGCAAAATTTAGCCAAATGGCACATTTGATTTTACCACCTGGACATAACTGAGTTATAACATCAGTAAAACTGCCCAGGTTCACCTTTTTAGTAACTACTTTTGCACAGTTACCCATCAGATATTCCTTTATTAATTCATAGATGAATTGGGCTACTGTCTTTTGAATAAAAAGGTGGTTGTTTTTTTTCTTTTTAAACCTGTAAACTGACCTGTGAGCCAGGTCAATTTACTCTGTTACAGTGACACACATCTTCATTCTGACACTTCTTTAGCAATCTCTCGTGTCTTGGCTTTCTTTTGAAATTTAGATTACACATACAACCATTGTAGTTGTGAAGATGCACTCCCTCCATTTGGTTTGAGTAAATCATTTCAGACAGGAGACACAAAAAAATTAAATATTGTGATGAAGAGGTTAAGTATTAGTAAGCCGCATCTCGGTCTGAAAAGTAGAGTTAAGACTGTAATAAATAGTTTTAAAGGAATGTAGTTGCACTTACAGTCTGTTAGGCTAGCAATTCCAGCAAGAGTAGTGATGGGAACATGAGGCATATCACCATTCATGCTGAAGATGAGGTCAAGAGGTCGTGTCAATGCACAGGCAACTCAGTATCACCAATCTCTCCCTATTCGTCACATCTCCAAAGTGCTGCAAAAAAAAAAAAAGAAAAGAAAATAGAAGTGGCCATTGAATGGTCATTTTCAAAAGGGTTGGAAGCCATAATTTGCTAGGATTACTAAAAAAAAAATACATAAATGTTCAACTATTTCTAGTTAACTTAGGTACACTTATCCTGCAATTAGGGCTCAAAACAAACTCATGACTAGACATTATTGCAGTGTATTTAGTATTACAGTGTATACATTACTATGTCAGTGATTCAGTAATATATCACTGACACAGATAATATATACAGGCCCTACAGCAAGCCTGCACAAGTCTTAATGTTATTGACTGAAGATTCCTGAGAAACGCATCTTGTTTCCTGTTTTATTTATGTATATTCCCAGCTCCTTGTAAATACAGTGTATGCATTTGAGTCGTAAATTTTTAACCTGGTCACACTCTAAAAAATGGCATAGGTTGAGGGGGGAAAACCTAGTGAATTCACAATTGTGATTGTTGCACGAATTAGGTAAAGTGGTGCGCGAGTACACGCGGAAAGAGACCAACAAAACCTAATTAGTGGTTTGAGAAGGGGTGAAAAAGCAAAAGAAAGTTAAAAACCATTCTGTGCATCTCTAACGTCAAATGTTTTGCATACATTTTCGCAGCAAAACACTCCAAACAAAACCCAAAAGCGATTCATTTTGTTAGCTAGTTATCTCATTTTCTTCTTTTGTTGTCGTGTCAGTTATGATTCCTGGGACTAGCCGAACCTATAGCAACGGCATTATCCGACATCCACAATAACCGTCATCGTGTTATTACTCTGTTATTATATTCTGGGGGCGTTTAATTTTTTTTAGACGCGGAGCTGTGAGAAACAGCTTCGCAGCGACGTCTGAGAAGCTGACCGAAATCAAGTCGCGGTTAGCCGGCTAGCAACCACTAGAGATGTAGCTCCTGCAGGCTAGCTGGCTAGTAACAGCTTTAAATCCAACTTGAGCTAGCAGCAACGACCACAGCCAGTTAGCCGTGGGCTGCCGACTATTCGTCGCTCTTTTTTTTTTAACCAGATAGGTCGCCTGCTGGTTACGATTTTTCACCTCACTCTCGCCATGGCCTCCATCTACGCATCTGTAGCTCACAAAGTGGACCTCGGACTTGCCTAAAGGAAGCGTAACCCCGACCCGACGCCAAGGAAGCAAAGGGGTACAAAGCAAAGACCCCATCACAAATCAGATTTACCCCCCTTTTTTGGCAGATTCTGGGCATGTCCCCCCTTCCAAACACACGCGCGCGAGCGCGCACATACACACACGGCTCACTGTTGTGTCTGGCGATGCGGAAACGCGCATGAAGGTAAACAATCAGTGTGGAAATAGAAAAGGTACTGTTGAATGTAGCTTATTTACCTCTGGATGTGATGAGAAAGAGAAGTGGATCTGGTGGAGGAGGAGGAGGAGGAGGAGGAGGAGAGGGAGGGAGGAGGAGCAGGATGGCAGCTGGAGCTGGAGAGGAGTCTCTAGCTCCCTCTCCGTCCCGCTGTTCAAACAGCTCCTCCGAGCGATAGCCGCACGACAGAGTCTGGACTTTTTATTTTCTTTCTCTATTATCTGCTATGAAGAGCAGGGATGGAGGCTCAGCCTTTCACACCGGTTTTATTTGGTTGCTGTTAGTGCTCACTCTCGTGCAGGGAAAAAAAAAAGAAGAGAAAACAATAAGGAAGAGAGGATCCTCGGACTGCCCCCTACCTATCTCCTTAAAAAATGCAGACCTGAAGAATAGTTGAAAGCATTTACTTCCTTCAACCGGTGCGGAGTTGCAATTGGATTTCCAGTTGGATCTGGGTTAGTGACACATAGGACTACACAACACCTACCTTGTTATTACAACAATTATGACGTTTCTTGGTTATGACTTTCAATAAAAGGTGAACTTTGATTTATTTTATAAACATTTTCATATCTAAAACATTATATAGTTGTATAGGATGAGGTTTTATGGATTTGGTCATTTCATTTTTCACAGATTTGTGGGTACATAGTTATACTTCCTGGACATTCTTAGCAGTTTCTCTATGATTTTGATGTTATCCACATCGATATTGAAATTATATTGTATCGACCAAAATTAAGAAATATATTGAGATACACACTTCAGCCATATCGCCCAGCCCTAGTGACACACTTTGTTGTTGTTGTTTTTCTGTTAAAATAAACATTAATTTTCATGACAAAAGTGAATCTAAAGAGAAGTATTCTCATCCAAATCCTCAAAAGCTGCCTAACAGGAAAGTGTTGGCTATTCCCGTGCCATTTCCTCATGGGTTAATTGGGATTAGAGATGCAGAGTTCATTCTCAATGAGGCATTTACATCAGGGAGCTGTGAATTCACATCCACCTACAAAGGGGGAAGAAATCAGCTAGATAGTAGGTTCATTACATTGCAGTAAAATCACCTAGTGATGAAAGATTACAAAAGAAACATACTGATAAGGCTTGTGGTAACATCGGTCTGAACAGATTCCTGCTCAAACTTTATCAGGGCTTTGTCTCTAAGGCACTTAAGTCTGTACTGACACAACTAAATGAATGTACACATAAAACACACACACACAACTGTAATAACAATGCAGTGATTTGAGTTTTGAATTTATGGATGATATGACAGCAGATAAAGGGCAGGGCTATCCAGCAAGGAGGACACTAACATGTGTGGTAGGAATTTTTTAAAATTGTGAGTTAAAATCATGCTGATCATGTAATTAATTTAGCAATAACTGAGATGTATAAAGCAAAAAAAAAAAAAAAAAAAAAAGCAGCTCCCCCCAACTTTAGAACCCTAAGAAAAAGAGGCCCAGATTTCTTC
>JBAMYA010000004.1:8718597-8732748 GCA_037176975.1 Arrhamphus sclerolepis | reverse complement strand
TGCTCGTGCACTGAGCTTTTATTACACACACGTCTCTCATGCGCACTAACGTAATGGTGACATCATGGGCAATTCCAGGGTTCAGGATAATGCCTAAGTACACTTTGACATGCAGACTGGAGTTTCCAGCGATCAAACAAACCTCTGATCACAGGATTACCTGCAATACTCTCTCCAGACGTTTTCTTTATATTAGTCTTCAAAAACACCTTCATGGTAAAACTTTGGTCGGTTTAAAGATTTCTGCACATATTTTGCTGTTACTTTTAGACTCATTTTCATCTCCGTCAGGATTCGATGTCACAGTCTTAACTTGTAGAAAACGTGTCCTTTAGTGCTTAGAAATAGACAGACAGACAGACAGATAGACAGATAGATAAATGCAGACAGATCGGAGGATTCAAAAGGACTGAGCTTTGAAAGGTCCTTTTATGTCCTGGTTACTCCTCAGTAGAAGCGGGGGAAAAAAACATTGGAAAATACAAAATAAAATCTGTTTACTGAGCAACTTTAGAATAGTTGTAAATTACACCACATTTCATGATGGGTTCTGGTATGTTTTGCTGAGGGGGCCGAACTTCAGCTTTACTTTGGAATTTGAAAATATGTAAACTGCAATTTAAATATCATGGTTCAAAAATAAAAATAAAACTTAATTTTCTTTTCTAATTAATTATAGGAGAGATCTTTGGCTTTACTGTGCAGCAACAGTTATAATACATAAAAAATATTGAAACTATTTTATCTCGTATAATGTATGTTACTGAGTTTTATCTTTGGTTCTGCGGAACTCTTTGGTTTAAATGTTCTATATAAATAAATCTGACTTGACTTGCAATATCAGGAAGTTTTTATTTCCCTTTAATGTTTAGTGACAGAATCATAATAGGGTATTACTGTGCAGCTTGCAACATGTTCAAATAGGCAAATATAACTTTATTTTTCACATTTGCGGGGTATTACGTCTGTGGTTGAAGTTGTTACAATGCCTTCTGTATAAGTCAAATGCAGCTCTCAGGTTGTTTGTTTCCACACACACACATGCACACACACTTTATCTCTCACATGAAAGGCCAGCAGCTGGTTCCTGGAGGTTCACGAGTGAACAAAAATGTTGCGTTTGGGGCTGGAGGGTTTCACGGTAATTACTCTGCTTCAATGGGTTTAACCATGAGTCTCTAACCCGTGACGGTCATGAGGGGGTTTTATTTGCCCCTCTCTGCTCTCCCACAGACCGAGGTAAGATATTTGAAGAGTGAACTAACACAGAACTCCCTGGACCCAAGTCTTTCAGAGGAGGCAAGCAGACGAAGTGTTCTCTGTCGTCAAAGTTTCAAAATTGGTGAGAAAGTTTCCTGTTTGCCTTAACTTTTGTAGCAGGAGTGTATTTGTTCTATTGTTTTTTTTAAAATAAGAGTTACAATGAAATGTGCTTTTTATACCTGATGAGAAATGTTGCCATAGCATCATGAGTTTCCTACTGCAACAGGTGCAAATGTACCTGCCATTATGCAGCTCATTGCTTCATGTTTATGGCTGCTTTCACTGCGCTCTGATATTCATGCCTGAGGTCATTAAGTGACCCATTTATAGTTTTATCAAATTTGTTAAACAAAGCAAGGGCTTTTTATGGTTAAATGTTGTCAGTTTATCTTGATAAAGAATGTTTCACTCAGAGCATCCTATATTCGGATCAATCCGGTTTCAAACTAAAAGGAACAAATTGCCAACTGTTTTAAATGCCTACGTTTCTGTTTTTTTCTTATTCGAAATGAAGGGTTTGAGCAATGTGCTAAGGGTGGCATTACCTCACAGTGTAAAACAATGTTGAGATTTTCAGGACAACTATGAAATTCACTCTGAGTAGATAATGATAGGATACAGAATGTGTTTATCTGCACAGTGTCAAGTCTACAATTGTTACATGGGCCATTAGCTAAACTCTAAAAAATTAAAAGGAGGGCTTGAGTCATTTAAATCTAAATAAAAGTTGCTTTAAAAGTCACCATGTTGTTTCTCTTTCAGCTTGATGTTTTGCAATCGCACAAAGGGGATGCCTCGTGGAGACTTCAATATTTATTTTGCCAGTGGCAGACGAGGATATGTCAGGGCTGAGGAGTAAGTAAGCTTGTTAAGTTCTCTTAGAACCACTGATGGAAACGAAGCTGTTCCAACCTGCAGGCCTCAATTACAGGCTTGGCTTTGGTTTGAACAAATCTGAGAGGCTAACATAGGTTTCTACATATCAAATCTCTGGTATAAAGCAATATTTGTGGACGCTGTGCAATCTAAAGATTGTGCAGCAGATAAATGCTTAAACTAACTGAACTATGCCGTGCATTCCAGGGCAGTGGGCATTGCTCTCCTGGTGGTCATCCTTGCAGCCCTCCTCATCCTGGGCTGCTGGTACTTCAAGAAGAGGAGTGGCTACAAGATAATCAGGGTAAGGCCGTCATATTTTATGTATGATTTATATGTGGTATGCTAATCGAGGAAAGTACTGGTACAAAAATGTTAAGATAAACCTGGAGCAGTTTATTTGATAGAATGAGACAAATTCATATGCAAGTTAAAATATATTGATTTAAATGTTCCTTTTCCACACAATATATCAATGTGCTTTCATATTAGCTGTTGCACAACCCCTCACACATATCTGTCTTTTAACTGGCAGAGCCCCAGATCAGGTTCACCGGGTTACACAGGAGCCCAGTACTCAGAGCCGGGACCTTCAGCAGACAACAAGATGCCCCTCACTGACTTTGGCAGCTTCCGACCTGTGGTACAGTATCAGCAACAGATGGAAAACTATAGGCAGTTATTCTTTATGAAGTAGTTACAATTTTACTTCTCGTGTGCCTCTTAGCAAACATAACATTTGCGCAATCTGATGTTTGAGACAGAGAGCACTTCTTTGTGCAGTGTAGAGCATGTGAAGTTGAAGCAATGCAGTGGATGCCTGAGGGAGATTATTAGGTCACCAGACTAAGCAAAGGTATTAAAAATGTTCCATTCCCAAGGGAAGCATGTGTACTGGGAAATGAAAGGTCAGACCAGTACACTTTCACCAGATATTGAGTTCCAATGTGCAAAATGTATTTTATGCCATTTGATGCTGTAGCTACACAGTTGTCCACTTTTGGGTTCTTCATACATATGATGCATTTTAAGTGAAATTAATGAATGCAAACAGCACTTTCACTCAGATCCTTTTTTTTTCTTCCACTCTTCCTCAGGTTCCCAATGCTCCTCCTGCCTATGAAAAGATTTCTTCAGGCCCACTGCCTCCTCCCTATTCCCCCTGAAGAAGGAATACTGGCGGATGACAGAAATATGGGAAATACTGAAGAATGAACTCTGAACTTGATGTTGTCTGATAATAGTAACATGAGATGTCACAATTCTTACCATTCCTCATGCTTTGTAGCTAAGTACATCGAGAGATGAAAACACAACTTTTACTTGTAAAAATCTACAAATAAACACAATTTATGAACTTTAGGTTATTTTAATAAACAATACAAATGATTTCACAATGTTTTGTGTTTAAAAAAAAAAGAAGAAGATAATAAAAACAACACACACACACAAACACACCATTTTTCTGGACAGATGCATTGTTTACTTTCCATGCAGTAATGTCCACAGCTGTTCAATGAAAATGTATCTAGTAAATATTTTGAAAAATCTATAAGGTAAAAATAAATAGATGTGACCCCAAAACTACATTTATGTGGACTCAAACATGTAGTAAGAATGGATCTATTAGTTTATATCTCTATTTAAAAAAAGTATGTAGTTTTCAAAGAGTACAATTAGAAAAAAGGGACATGAAAAAACTGAGCATTGTATTTTTTTTAAGAGGACAGATGAAGCAGAGCAATTTGCAATAATGAATATTCAACAATTTACATGTTTCAAAATCAGTATTTAATTACATTGAAAAATTTGATTGCAAAAGCTCGGCTTGAAATTTATTTAAACTACCCATCCCCTTCACTGACTTGTATTACTGGCCATGAAGTACATTTCTGAAAGTCTACAACATTCATATTAGGACAATCTCAGTCTTTTCCACTGAAGAAACCCATTACAGACAGTACAGATTCAGTTTGTTTGATAAAGCTTTTTTTTTTCTTTTCTTTTAAAAGATCTCACCAGAACGTAAAACATACTGTATCAAACAATGTAAGACAAATCAAATTATAGCTGGAAGCAGCTATTGCTAAAGGAAACAGACTGTACCGTAGCCCTGCAAAGCCTAAGCAGCTGAAAAACTGTATCCGGACATCACATAGCTGGCTCTGGTTCAGTTGGTTCACTTTGTGCCTGCCTGTGGAGGCTGTAAAGTGGAATCATGTGTTTGTAGTGCTCCAGTGGAACTGTTGGAACAAATCACCAGTGCATCCAGAGGTTTGGGGCAGGCAGTCACCTCTGCTGGATTAACCTGACACCGAATAGTGCTCAAAACAGCACCATCAGGACTAATGAGCAGTTTTGATGTCACACTGGCATGCTTACCCAAAGCTGAGGTCTGCACAGAGGGTTTTCCAAGTGCTTGATTGGTCCTTATGACAGGTGGGTGATCAGGGTTTTTAGTCTTCAGTGATGTGATGGGTTGAGCAGGAGTTATTATTACAGTGGTGCTCGATGAAGGTGGACCTGCCACAGCTACTGTTTCAAAAGTGCTGACAGTGCTTCCAATTGGTGGAACGGTAGCAACGGGCAGTGTCTGCATCCTGGACACTGCACTTACAACTGGTGGGACTGCCACTGTTGGCATTACTGGCGTCTGTGTACCAACAACCACTGGTGGCATGAGCGATACATGTTTTTTAATTGATGCATTTTTCTGTCTTATGTCAACTAACTGCTGTGGATGACCTGCAGAAGGTGCAGCAGATCTAACTGTTGTCTGCTGGGGCTGTAAACCGGGACCGAGAGTTGCAACTGCAATCACCTGCTGGTGACCTATTGTTACTGAAGCTGCAGCAGAGGAGAGGGGTGTAGGAGCTGGTATGATGGGGCCACAAGGAGCACCCACTGATAGACTGGGTGATAGAGGGAAGGATGACATAGATCCTGGCAAGGGGGGCACTACTGCAGATGATTTAATGGATGAACATTCAGCTTGCATGGCTGGACCAGGTGTACTAGCAGTTACCTTGACTGACCCAAGAGTGCCAGCACTAGTTATCACTGGAGAAACTAAAGCTGGTACGCTGCCTAAACTCAGCGTAGAAGACACCAGCGAGGATGAACCAACAACAGGTGATGAAAAGTTACTTGGATGAGCAGGTGGCAATCTCAGAGAAGCTGACACATTTGTTTTACTGGGTAACAATGTTGAACTCTGCAGAGGTGTTCCTGTAAGTCTGAATGGGGTGACGTAATGAGTGCTTGTCGGCAAAGATGGACCAGTGGCAGGAGTGCATGCTGTGAAAGAATTGACAACTTGCACACCAGGCAGCCTAACTTCAGGTTGTCTTAAACCTGCTGTCTGTGGACTTAAACTGGCATGGATTGCCTCTTTGGGAGGTACGGATAGTCCAGTACTAGTAGAACTGGCAGTAGGCACTTGTGGTGTAGGACTAGAGATTATGAGAACATGGCTGCCTGGACCCAAACCCTGGGGTGGGACTATGAACCGTGTACCATTAAGAAGGATTTGTGTGCCTGCGGCAAGTGGCGTGGAGGTGTTGATGATGATTCTCTGCTGAACTGTGCCACCTGTGGAGGTGGTGAATGTGGTGCAGGTGGTTGGTGTCGAGGTAAACGGGGTTTGGATTTTGTTATGAGCATGTTTAGAAGGTAATAGGAAAGATGCTTTCTCCTCAGTAATACTACTTTTACAAGACAGACTATAGTTAAAGGGGGCTGGGTTTGGACTGGGGGTTTGGGCTGGGCTGCTTCCGACAGTAGTGGTTATTTGAGCAAGAGAACTGTTGGACAGCACACTTGCAGGCAAACAAAGTTCCTTCTTGTTAATGTTTCCTGCAGGCAGGGTCATAGGGGGAGAAGTGGATGTAGAGCAACTGATTTGGGAACTTACAGAGCTGGATGGGATACCTCTAAGTGAAGAACTGGTGGTGAGGGAGGTGCAAGTGCCAAGCTGGGAAGAACAACTTTTGATGGTAATTAAACTCGTTACTGGGACCAATCCGGTGGTAGTGGCTGCTGGACAGCATGTTCCTGAGTAGGACACTGGCACTCCCTTTGAAGGAGACTGTGACAGGGCACCGATATTGTGCCCAATAGTAGTCGTCTTCCCTGTTAACACAACGATCACAATGATACTTGTTAACATATAATAATACTGGTTTGTGGTTAATGAAATATATTACATTTGGATTTTTTGGCAAGGGTCTTGATCAACACTTGAAGTGCCACTGAAAAGATTTACTTTAAAATTTTTTCAGCCAAACATGTTTTAATTTAAGATTTAACGCAAGATTTCTGATGATGTATGTCAGAGTGAAAAATAAACATGTAGGTGAAGAGAATTGTCCATATCCCTTTGAGACAGGACTATGCCAAGGAACACATCAGTGAAGGGATAAAAGAGACAGCACCTATATTTGTGCACGAATGCAAAGATATATTTAATGTAAAAATGTAATACTATGGTATCTGAAACAACATATCTCAAACATTTACCAAGTGCACAAAAAAGTCTGCATCTTAAAGTGTTGTTTAGCTTGCAATTGGAATAAAATTTCATGAGCAAAGAACAAATACATTTATCCCAATAATAGTTAAAATAATAATAATAATAGATGATGATAAAACAAAAACCTACCTGAGGGCAGGTAATCTCTACCTGAGAGAGTAATGTTGTTAGCCTGGGATAATGCCTCTGAGCTGACACTTGGAGGAGGCTGAGGTGGACTTGATGCCGTCTTTAGAGTTTGACTTGAGGTGGTCACCTGCTTAGAAACGCTTCCCATGAAGTTGGCACATGGTGGTACTGTGGGCTGTTTGATGAAAACAACTCTAGAACTGGGAGCTGATTTTGTAGCGAGGTTTGTGCCTTTTGATATGGCTACATTTGAGGCTGAAGAACAAGAAGAAGATGGAGTAACCAGGATATATTTAGTAACTTGGGATTCCTCCTCTTGATTGGCTCGCTTCACTCCCGCCTTGGTGATTAGCTGTTGTGTGAGGACTTGGGGAATGCCAGAGCTACTTGAAATTGGAAAATGAGAGGCAACTTGAGTTTTCTGCAGCAGCTGGGATTTTTTTGTTTCAACTGTAGAAGCTGCTGTGGTACTTGATCCTTTACTTAGAGCAATAGCAGTGTCTTTAGCCTGGTTTCCTATGCTTGTTACAGGAGTGCTACTCGTGACTGTGGTGAACATAGAGTTTGTGACAGTGGAAGGGGCCATTAAAACCACAGGACCCTGCTTCTGTGACTGGGTCACCGACGTGCTTGTCACTGCTGTGACAGTGGAAGGGGAAGTCTGAGAAGAAGCAGAAGCGGTGAGAGTTGTTGAAGTCTTGGATACAAGAAAGGCTTTAAACTGGGGAGATATAGTAATGACCGGACAGGTGGGAAAGGCCCCAAGTGCATTCTGATCCGATGATGTCTGGACTTTTACAATCCCTGTGTTGCCCCCTCTAGTTGTTACGAGGATGGACTGTGAGTCTCGAATACACACTGTCTTCAGCTCCTGTCCAGGGTCCGATTTAACATTCTCAGTGGAAGCTGTACTGGAAAGAGATGTAATGGTTGAAGAACTCAATGTGCTGCATTGCGGTGTGCTGGCTGGAACACTGCAAAGTTTTGTCCCCATGGATCCTACTGAGTTTGGGGCTTCTTGCGGCAGATGAGGGAAAACAAAAGAAGTCCTCCCTGTTGAAGCATCTTTCAATGGAGACACTTGGTGAACAGAGATTTTATTCTCAGGAATGCTGAACCCAGGCACATCAGTAGATATGCATACAGGGCTGGCCACCTTAGAAACTGCAACTTTGGTGCCCATAGAAGGCTGCGGATTTGAAGGAGACATCTTTGCTTCATTTTTTTGAATGAGGAGGTTAGGAGGTAGTATCACCACTTGCTGCATAACCTTCTCTGAAGTGTTCTGGTCCACTGCAGCATGAACAGACATCTTGACTTGGCTACAGCTATCTTTCCTGACAAGGTGACTTAATCCCTCAGGTACCTTGTACATCACTTGGATGGGACTTTTTGGTTCAGTTTGGGGTGATTTGGCTTGGGGTGTTTTAGGAAGAACGTCTGTTAATGCTCCATGATGCTCAAATACCTGCATGTGCTGTGGTTTTTGTGTTGTTGTTTGATGCACATTCTTCTGGGAATTTGATGGGAAACATTGTGCTTCTGAAACCTTTGAGATCGTAACTGCAGAAGCATGTAGTGAAACAAAAGATCCTTTACTCTGTCCATCTGCATTGGTCACACCTAGGAAGTCAGTAGGTCTTTTCATCAAGGTCACTTTGTTCCCCACACTCTTGGCCAGCAGGGTGGGGATGGGTGTGTAGCCCTTGGGTAGTCCACTGTTGGGATGAAGGACAGGAAATGTGGGTGACGATGAAGTTTGAGCAGGCATCCTTGTTGGCCATGCCAAATCTTTAGATTGATTTGTTGGGCTTAGCTCAGATCTTGATTCTCCCCTCAAATCCGCAAAAGTAATCTTAGTGCTCTCCATGCTGTGTTTCGGTTGGTTTGGAGGTATGCAGGTCACAGTTTTTTCTGCAGCCAAGTCAGCACCCAAGTCCCTGGTGTTTGCTAGGAACATAACACAGTTTCATAGAGATAACATTAGCACATTTGCAACACTAGTATCCATGCTAGTTTACAAAACAGATAGTTACAGTCATTTTAACGTTTCCATGACAGTAGACATGATACTAGAGATACACTCTTTGCATTTTTCTGGAAAATTACAGTTTTCTTTTCAGTGCATTGCTTTCCATATGAACCATAACATCACAAGTAATTTTGATGTTTAGCTTCTTTTTTTAAATTTAAACTAAACTTTGTACTCTGAATAAAATGCCAAAAATAAATTGCCTTTACAATGAGCATTACACCATACAAGTTTCCTAATCTTACTCTTGCATGTTTTTATGGAAATTCTTACTATTACAGTTTTACACACAGCTATACTAGTGTGAACAACACCATCTCCACCAGTGAGGTGCTTTTCCAATAGCAAATCCTAGGTCACCAGTGACCTGGAAAAGCCCACAGTTTGTAGACGGAGTGGTTGCGTGTCTGAGCAGGTGGTCAGCAGAACCACAAGGGACTGTACTCTCACCATTCCTCTTACCTCCGTACACCTCAGATCTCCAGTACAAGTCAAAGTTCTGGCACCTGCAGAAATACTCAAATGACTGCAGTGATGGACAAGAGACTGAGTACTGGCGCATCGATTTGGAGCACGGTTTGGGAACAATCAACTCGTCTTAAATTTGAACAAGACAAATCGGATGATTTGGGGTTTTAGGGGAACCAGGAATAATTTGAACCAGATTTCAATCATGGTAGATGTAGTGGAGGTTGTGGAGGAGTATAAATGCATCACTCTTCACTTGGGCAACAGACTGAACTGGAAATCTAACACTGATACTGTCCATAAGAAGGGACAAAGCAGACTTTACTTCCAGAGGAAGCTTAGATTCTTCAGAGCATGAGGCACAAGGTTGCGTATCTTCTGTAAGTCTGTTGTGCAGAGTGTAATCTCATCTGCAGCCATCTGTTGGGGGAGCAGCATCAGAGCCAGTGATTTAAAAAAAAAAACTGAACAAAGATAAAGAAGGCTGGCTCTGTTCTGGAGCCTCTGGAGCTGATATGTTAAAGAGTGAAAGGGTGGACAGTTTTTTTTTTGTTTTTTGGAGAACCAGTAGAGTGGTGCTTCTCTACACATTTCTTTTGTACTACTCCCTTGAAATATAACACAATTTAAATTTTATATTACGACAACCAAAATCATAACACTGTTACTTTACCTCCACTCCAAAGGCCCCGGGGAACAATATGTTCCAGGTCTTCCTCTTCTAATCCTACACAGTGGTCTTTATCCATATTCATCTCTTCATCATCGTAATCATCATCTGATGATGATGAGAGACACTCCTCACGTACAAAGTTATTGTACTCCGGGTCCTTCTTGAATTCATCAAATTCCTTTTTTAAACGAAGCCTGTTGCAGAAGAAAACCAAAATTAAAACTCAAGGTGTTTCTTTAAATTTCACCAAAGGTGGTTTATTTACATAGTTTCCTATTTTAATTTTTTTTTCTCCACACACATATATGATAAATGACGCCAACATGAAAGAACGTTTTATTCAACTTTTCTCTAAATGCCAAACCTGTTTCTTTGATAGGCCTTGACAAGCTTGGGTTCCCAGGGTAAAAGCTCATTTAGAAGCCTAATTAGAGTGCTATGGAGCTCTTTTACAGCTTCTCTCCTGCAGTACCACCGACCCTGTCGGTTCAAACATAGAAAAAAGGAAAGAAAACAGTCCCCAGCATTAAAATATGAGAAAATTAACATGGCCTTCTCTATACCGTGAGTTAATCGTCTTAACAGAATAACACCCACCATTCTCTTTTTCGTGCTCTCCAGGTCATCAAGCTCATCTTCTATCTTACTGATCAGCTCTCGCAGTTCTCCGAGACTTGTACAAACCAACTAGGCAGAATCAAAAGAAAAGACAAAGAGCAGGAAGAGTTGAATCACCGTTATGAAATGGCTACAATATTTGTTTTTATGTTATTTAATGATATGATACACAGTGACTACCTTAAAATGTGGCTCAGGTGGAGACTCCGCTTTAACTTTCTTCAAAGATTCTGTTTTTTTCCCTGTAAACAAGTTACACAAGGGTGATTTAACCATGATGTAATTTTTCTTTTCAAAGTAAAGTTTGATAAAAAGGACAATAAAATGAATAAAGGGATTTACACTATTACTGAACATTTTCTCACCTATTTTATGTTTTTTCTTTTTATCTTTTCTCTTGATTGCTGTGTCAAGCTTCAGAATTGTGGACTTGGCAGCCTCAGACGGTGAAAGCCGCATCCTGTCCACATGCTGCAGATGCTTGCGTTCTGTTTTCACCTTTCGAGGATGTTCCCTCACTTGCTTTGTCCTCCGCTTCCTTTTTTTAGTCCAGATTTGATTTTTCATCCCCTCTTCAACTGAGTTCTGAGTGCTCTCCAAGGATAACTTTGTTGCTTGTCCAGCTCTACCACAGCCGCAGACTTGTCCAGCTGACTTACCATTACTAGCTTTGCTCCCAAAACATTCATAGGGAAATGTTTGGTCTCCCTGACTGGGGCTTATCTCCTCCATTTTGAGTCCCAGAGGTCCAGCTGGTGAGCCTAGATTTCCTGAGTGCACAGGCGACCGGCCTGTATAGCTGTGCTTCCCTACATTCAGACAGGGATCTTGTGTTTCTGGTTTAATGGTACGCTCTGATCCCAGTAAGAAGTCCCGCTCCTTCTTAGATGGCTGCTCGTCATCTAAAATTTCTTTTTTCAAATTCATTTTTACATCACCTCCTCCCAATAAACTATTACGTGTGAGAGAAAAAGTGTTAGTTTGTATTTCTAAGTTCAGTTTAGAGTATTTACACGAGTCCCTATCAGAGGAACCTGACTCGGATGCCTCCTCTCTCTTCAGTGACCACAAATGAAAGCTTTTTTCATCTTCTTCTCCATTTTCACTCTCTTTTCTGAAAACCACAAGTGCCTCCGCTGTCTTTTTTCCTAAATGTTCTTTTATGTCCATGGGTGCTCCATCATATAGAGAACCTTCATTCTTTATTTTCTCTGCCCCTTCACCTTCCATCTCTGGTTCTGTTTCAACCCTTTTCACCAGAACAGATGGAAATGGAAAGGCTGGGGGTGTGCTGGGACTCTGGCAGTAGATTCTCAGGTCTGCCCCACAGAAATGTGGGAAATGTATGTAGGCATTCTCTTTGCTGTCATAGCCCAAAATGGACTCTCTACATTCATGGATGGGCTGAGCCAGCACAGCATCTTGCACAACCTTCTGCGTCTCATATACATGGTCGCACAGCCCCTTCAGAAGCCAAGCCCGTTGGTAGAAGGGCAACAGGTGAAAGGGTTTATCCTCCAAAGGACTCACCTCCCCCAGTATTCTGAAAAACTGGTGGCATAGTCCTAGTTGCTCCGCCCTACGGAGCTGATCATGGGCGGTACCGACGGCTCGATACCAACCCATGACGCGCTGCCTCAGTTCCGATTCCCAGCGGCGGTAAGGCAATGTAGGCCGGCGGTGCAGAGTGGCCCTCCGTTGCGGGGGGGACAATAGGGAAGACATTATTTTGGAGAGGAGCTGGCTGCATCGTGGCATCAGCAAACAACGCTCCAGCTCAAAAAACACAATCTCGGGGAGGTTGAGGGCAGTCTGAGCTAGGCAGAGAAAGTGCCCGATAGCAGGGAGTTCCCAAAGCGTGTCCACTGTGTGGGGGGAGGCCTGAGACAGTAAGCTCTGCTCCCACTCTTCCATCTCCTTGGCTGACATTTCCTCTGCCTCCTTCTTCTCAAGTTCTCGTTGCCTGAAAACGAAGGGTAAACATCACATTACACCATCAGCTTAACTTTAGCACCAAATTGAAAAAAAAAAAAACATTAACTTTTTACACAAGTACTGAATTACCTCTTTTCCTCCTTGGCTCTCTGTTGTTCTTCTAGACGTAGCGTCTGTACCATGACAGACTCATGCCCACCAACAGTAAGGGTAGCTAGGCTACGAGGTGCCAGTCTTCTCCTGGTGGAGGTTCCCCCTTGGACCCGCTCCTCCTCTATGCCAAAACGACCTTTAGAGGTCACAGCCAGGGTTGTCTTCTCTCGCAATGTCCTGGTTTGTCAGATGGAAATTGAAAATAAATAAGTAATCACAAACATAAATGAAGAGACTGTCACTATTGTTGGAATTGGACAGAGAGAATACTCAAACAACAGGCCAGCAAAACTGTAGTATTTGAAGATTCTCCTATATACAGTCATGTGAAAAAGAAAACGGACCCTCTACCAGTTCTAAGGTTTTAGGTATTAGGATATGCAGGGAGAAAAAAAAACAAAACAACAACAACGGGTCTTTACCAGATTCAACAATTTGGTAAATTCAACCCCATACAGCTACACATAATATCTTGCATAAATACAAAGCCAAAATGCAGAAATGTGCATTAATATTATTATTAAAAAAACTTTAAAGATCTAAACATCCTCTTTGGGACTTACTTGCGGTAAAACTGGATTTTAAAGCACAGAAGCATGTGAAGACAGATTTTCTTTCTTCATTGCATAACTTCATAATTGGCTTTATACTCATCTTACACGATGCTGTGGTGTTAATTTCAATGATCAAATAATAAGGCACTACAGATCTACCTACTCTGATTAAACCACCCTTTCTAAAGCCAAAGTATTTCAGCTAGTATAACAGCTAATACTTTTTCCATACAAATCCTTCCTGTTTGTTTCCAGAAGCTTCATGACACTAAAGTGTTTTTCAAAATAAAATGGAAGAGAATTCTGTGTCAACATATATTCATGGACAGGAGTAGAAGAATCTGACAAATATGGCTTGTAAATTACTTACTGAAAATGAGCACTAGAGCAGAATTTTTATCAAATTATCAAGTCATCAACTTATTGAACCTCCAATTTATGGGAAATACATAAACTGAAACACTTATTGCTTGCCTGTTTTTGCCCTCTTTTATGCTCTGTGTCAAAATATTCACAGGATCATGTAGTTTCACACACACACACACACACACACACACAAAAAAATGCAAAGACTTGCATTTATTGAAATATATTGTCAACTAAGGCAATTTAGATAAATGTATTTGGAAAGAGAATCAGAATTAAATGCTTATTCTTTGGAAGGACAGAAAAATGCAAATGCAGCATTAAAATCTGTAAGAGTAGTGGTGAACCATTATTTTATCTTTTAGAAAAAAAATCAGGTCACTATACTGCCAACTCTGTAAGCATGTGGGAGCAGTATTATGGTATGGGGAGGTTTTGCTCACTCAGACTTCGGTTCAGCAGTGTTATGTACCCCCCCAAAAAAATAAATAAATAAAGTTACAGACTGAATGATCAGATTGCTTCGTCAACAGATGTTTTCCTCCTTGATGGT
>JBAMYA010000004.1:8660256-8711272 GCA_037176975.1 Arrhamphus sclerolepis | reverse complement strand
GGGAAAGGGCGGTGTTTTGAACTCGAGGGTGTTGCAAATTGAGGCGGAACGGGGTTGGTGGTTGGATGGTTCAGTGGGGGGTTTTTTTTTTTTTTTTTTTTTTTTTTGAGGGGTATTGCAATTCTGCTTGGTGTGAAGCGAAGTGGAGTTAACTGCAGCCATGCATGCACTCAGTCACACCCTTCTTTGACAGATAGACTGGACAAAGGGCAATAGAAAGACAAAGAAATCTGGTGAAGCGAGACTACAACTGCAGGCTTTTAGGCCTTTTTTTAAACCCTTGCATGTTTTCACAGTTTTGCCACTCGCTCCCCATAGTTGCAATTCTAGCTTGCCTCATAGTCAGATGTCCTACCTATTACTTATCAGCCAGTACAAATGCATTTGAAATGGAAGGACTTTTTGCTGCGACTATCACATTTAGCTCAGATTACGAGAAACTTCCATAGCTGATAGTAAGTCTCTTTGGTTTGCTCAGTTGTAATGGGAGGGGGTGGGGGTCACCTGCAATCAAATCCAGAGTTGTCTGAAAACAAGTTTTGAAACAGACTGCATGCTGCCAGTGTAGGAACGAACATTAAGTCATTGAAAAAAAAAAATGCAAATGTGCAGAAAGACAAACAGCCTTTGCAGTCTTTCAGAGTTGCCAGTGAACATTAGATTGTTCTTAAAGATTAAATATCTGTGGGGACATTGAAGCATAAAAGACCCAAGTGGGAGGCTTGTAGATGGGTTGGCATGCAGACACACCCCATGTCATTGTTTTTGGTAATATGACCTATTTTGCTCAACTCCTCACTAACACAGACTGGGGGGGGCGGAGACAAGGAGTAATTGTGCAGGAGTTGGAGGTTTGGGCGGTCCCCTGAGAAAAAGGATAATTTCTGTTCAGCTATGAAATTTTCTCTCTTTAAATTGTGTTAATCAAACTGTATTTCAACACCTCAAAAATAAATGTTGGTAATTGGTCCATTTAACCATATAAAAACGATCTTCTTCTATCTCTATATGAATTCTGTTGTGGGCACGTAGTGGTGCTTGATCTTCCATGTGGAAAATAACCACTCTATCTCCTAAGCCCCATCCTTGAATTGTTCATTTGTTCTTTTGCAGGCATAAATGGTTACCAGATTTCTTATTGTCTTTAATGCCAGGATGTTTTTGTTTTTTTTTAATAATCTTTTTGCTTTAGCAGCCTTCATAGTCTCAAAGAAAGCTTCTTTAAAACTGCATGTTTGCACGGTAAAGTAATGCTTTGCTAGCTCCTCTCCCCACCACCTGTTTCTGCTTTTAGATAGCTGTCGTTGGCTGCAGATTCAAAACAACACAAACAGATTTGTTGTCAAGAGGAGATCTGATACAGAAATGCCAATACATTTTCATATCTAAAGAAGAGAGTTCAGGTGCTCATTGTGTGTGTGTGTTTTTTTTAACAGCAGTTAAAGGTCTTCTTCTTGTCTTTGTCTGATGCTTGTTCTGACAATTTCTTCTGGGTTTTCTTTTGTGCCTGGTATGATGTGACATTTGTCTTTTGAAGTTCCCGTCGAAATTCAGCTGCCAGCATTGCGAATTAGTGCAGATTTCTTTCCACTCTGCAATGTCATGAACTATAGAGCAAGCGCACGCTCATTTCTTTGAATGTTTTGAAGAATCTCCAAGACCTCAAGTCTACAACGGCACCATTTCACTGAGCCACATAATGAGGAAAGCAGAGGCATTGTGCTTTATAAATTACGTTGCATATTGAGGTGAAAATGTCGCGCCCGCAGCCAACGTGACCGTATTCTGTCGAAGAGATATTGCCTCCATGAGCGTGTAAAGATTTTTCCCATCGTCTGCCTATTTAGTAAGTGCTTCTTTGTTTTGAGGGTTATGCAGCTGAGTGTGACTGAAGTCAACACTTAGTGGCGAGAGGCTGATCACACTGGTGTTAATGAAGTCACTGTGGAGAGCGCCTAGAAACAGCCAAGACATTTGTGTTTTGGTGCAGTGCAATTCTGCTGTGTGGCATTCTGATATTTTGTCAGTGTGTGCACGACTCTGAATCTTTGGAACCTGAACTTATTAACACTCTGGCTCCCTGCAGCAGGTTCCTACTGTTCACGATGCTTTCTGTTTGTCCGTTTGTTTATCTTCCTTCACTCAATGCATGTAACACAAGACAGATGTAGGATAGACAGAGCACAGCAGAAAGACAGGTGAGTATAACTACCACTGTATTGCTGTGTTTGTACCACTGCTCTGATCTAAATTTCATGAGATTATTAAAATGGGGACGGATTGGAAATCGCGCCTTTACTGCTCTCCTTCCACACCTCCAGCCGCACTCGTCTCCGTTGTCAAATAACGAGGAAGAGAGAAGGGGAGCACGAGTGAGGGTGGCGGCCATGCTTGTCTCCCCAGCAGCACAATGGGTTTGTGGGGTTGAGGGCTTAAATGAACGGCTAATATATGTAGTCAGTAGTCTGTCAGCTTCACTCCTAACACAGTAGCTGTGCTGTATAAGGACTTTACTTAACAGTCAACCGATGTGGAATAAGAATAAACAAGGGGCTCTACTCAGCCCTTGTTTTATTTATTTATTTATTCTTTGAATGAACCATTTTGTGATGCCCGTGTCCCGTACTGCCTGAATGGGTCACGCTGATGACGATGAGAAGGATGATGATGATGGTTTTGGTGGTGGAGGGTTGTGTTGTCAGTGGTTGTATACATGATTCCAGTCGTGGGGGTAGGTGTTAAATGTGTGTGTATGTGTGGGTGGCTGGGTGATGGGGTGTTTTAGTTGTCATGGCAACATAGTTATTTCTTTCTCCCAGTCACATCTCCTATCACTTTAATTCTTGCCTTCATATCTTTTATTTATTTATTCTCTGAGAAAAACCAGCGAGTACTGCTGCACTCTTGGGGTCCATTTCTTGTGGACTTAATACACCATTAGTGTATTTTAAGGCACATCGATTTACTCAAGTGCTGCTTATGTTGTAATTGTTTCTGTTGAGTGTTGTAACAATACTCTTTCTCACTCAATGACCAATGCGGTCCTCAGTCCGATGTGTGTGTTGTTAGCTCTTCACACGCAGAATCGTATGTGCACGCGTTTGTTTGAGAGCTCTCTCTGTCTGCTTCACGTTGCACAAGCATCCATATAGGAAAGGAATCAGATCGGAACAACACGAACGGACGTTAAAGACATGAGTGCATGACTAAAAAATAGACAACTTTTGAAATAACTGAACCTCCTAGTTAAAGATGCACACATCTGAATTAGAGAAGAATCTTACTCTCTTGCTGGTCCCACAAAGTGATTTGATTACAATTAATCCTGTTATGATTCAGTGCATATAAAGATGCATCTTATTGGATCTCAGTTGGGATGGACAGTTAGACCACATTTACAGTTATTAAATCACTATGAATCATTCAACTATTTTTCAAATAATACCCTCTCACTAACAATAAGAGTGTGTGTTTTATTGGCAAGGCAGGTTTATTTGTATAGCATATTTCACACACAAAGGCAACTTCAAGTGCTTTACAAAGGCATGGTAAAACAAAGAAGTTAATGAATCAATTAATTAATAAAAATAACAATTAGAAAGTATAATAAAAAAAAGAAAAACAGTGCAGTAAATGAGCAGATTTTTTAAAATTTAACTTTAAAAATGACTGAGGGACATTTAATAATATCAACAGGAAGTTTATTCCATCTGTGTGCAGCATAGCAGCCAAGTGTTTGGTTCTGACTCGAGGCCAAGTGCCCCCTAAAGATCTCAGAGCTCTACATGGTTTATATTCTACAAGGAGATCAATAATGTATTCTAACCCCATATTATTAATTGATTTGTAAACTAACAGCAACGCTTTAAAGTCTGTTTTGCCGCTAACTGGTAGCCAGTGTAAGGCCCTCAGAACTGGATTAATGTGCTCAGTTTTCCTGCTTGTTAAAACTCCTGACAGCAGAATTCAGGATGAGCCGAAGTCGTCTAATCATCATTAAGCTCGTTTGGTAATGAAATGCAATCAGCATCTAAGCTCAGAGCACAACATGTTTGGTAGTAGCTCAGTTCACATGAAAAACTGGAGTTATTAGATTTCATATAATATGAATATTTGCATATTCATAAATGCCTATTCTTATTGTTAATCTAATGTGTTGTTAAATTATGATTTAACTGCATATAGCTAGATTTTTCTTATTAATCTATACTGTCTTGAATTAGCTATTGTTTTCAAATGTCTGAAAAAGATTTTAATACAGAGGCTGCATCTTTTCTGCGCTACTGTCTAAGTCGCCCACCTCAGTACTGTACGTATGTTACAAATGAGTCATCTGCCACACAAGTCACATCATATGTAATGGCTGTTCACTCAGTTTTAAACACCAAGTTGTTTGTCTCAGTTTTAGTTTGGTGGCAGAATGCAGGTGTAGCTCTTTCTGTGAAGTAAAGTTTGTAGTGGAAGCTTGTACTGCAGCTCCAGGGTTATTTTCTCCTACTATACTAAGAATTATTCAGATTTTTCTGGATTGCACAAGCTAAAAAAGTCCAAAGATCCTTTCTTTTTTTCATTTTTAACTATGGTACATTTAGAAAATAATTACTGGATGAATGGATGGATGGATCTGCATACCAATTGGTAGTAGCTATGACTTTCTTCATGTGTGGATTTGTGACGTAATATACATCATTAACTCCTTTTTCTTTAACTTTGTGTCTATTTAGATGGAAGATGGACAGACTCTGTTTGACTATAACGTGGGTCTCAACGACATTGTTCAGCTGTTGATTCGCTCTCAGACAGACTCTCCAGACAGCCCCGCCGCTAAGGAGTCTTCAGGTATTGCCTCTAGCACCGCCACGCCACCCGACTCCAAGTCCCAAAGCTGCAACTCCCCAGCTCCCGCTTCCCCTCCAGCAATGGATTCTTTAACCAAAACAGACAGTGAGAACAGCAGCATCACTACCAGCAATGGAAATGAAACCAAGCCAGACACCAGCGCCACCAGTAACTCAACCAGTACCAAAAACGGGATCAAGACTTCCAGTCCAGCACAAGACGCCCAGCCACCCACGTCCAGCAGGAACATGCTGATTAACCCAGGAATCGGCATGTACAAGGTGAGGATGGGATTGTAACTACAGTTGATGGGACATGTAATTTAATTTATTGAACATAATTGTCCATTTCCAACATGGACTGCCTTCCATTAACAGAAAACAAACACATCTCTTGTCATGACTGCAAGACCCATCTGTCACTTTTTGTGACAGCAATCTGACAAGATTGAACCAACAAACATATAGGAAATGAATTAAAACAGACATTCAGAACCTATAACCAACTTAATCTTGCCCATGTCAATTATTTGGAATATTATCAATTAATTCCATTCTTTGAAATAGTCACTAAATGTTCTCATCAAACTCATCCATTAGAAAGAATATCCCAGTTTTAATAGTTCAGCTTAATTCAGCAAAAACATTAGTGATGATCTATGAAATGGGGAAAAATTGTAATGTCCAGTTTGATTGTTATATAAAATATCACTTTCAACATGGCACAAAGCTGAACTGCTTCTGTCACGTTAATGAACACACAGGCTCAGTAAATGATACATGTTTTTTTTTTCTTTTTTTCAAATCCTTTAACTACAATTTGGTTTGACACACCTCAGCATGCTTGTTAGCTTGGTGTGAATAATTATGTCATAATAACAGGCAGTTCTAAGAAAACCATAAGTTTCCACGAACTTGGCGAGTTTTGTGTCACAACAGCGGTGATGATTGTATGATTCATTCAGGTGATGAAAAAAGGTCCCGTTTTCTCGTGCTGATTACACCGCGCTGTTATTATGCTGCAATTAAGGCTTCACGTGTATTATACAGACTTTTCAGTGAGCTTGAATGCAGAGAAAAGCATTTTGCTTCTGTCCACCGCTATGCCTTTCAGTCACGTTGCTCGCTTAGCAGAAATAAAAGAAGTGGACTTGGTGTGTACTTGATAAGCGATGTGCCCCACTTGATGTGCTGTCCGTCCAGTTTTACAGAAATGGGCGCATTAATGCTAAAGCGACTAATATCTGAATGACTAAATACTGTCAGTTTAAGATATTGATGAGGCCTATGATGCTATGAATCACTTTCCCTATAAAGAGCTAATGAGAGTGGATGCTTTGGCACAGAGTTTAATACTATATTGCAATTTATCATGGCTCTAAATAAATTACCCATGAGACCTAATTTTTGTACAGGCCAATTCATTGACAACTCCTTCATAATAGTAAACAGATTACAGATGGAGTTTACCATTTTCCACTGCACTAGATCTGTCGATTTGATTGTCAACTCTGAAAATTATTTGCACGGTACTGGACAAAAAAAAAACAAACAAAACATTTTTATTCTTATAGTACAATCCAGCGCACAGGACAATTGATCAAGTAGCTGTGCTGGATGGAAAGATAACAAGATGCTTTTTAGAGGATTTAAACATTTAGCACACATGGGCACTAGTGAGGTAAGAGTCCCTCTCAAAATGTGTGCAGGATTTACATCATAAAACACTTAATTTTCAAAATAACGTCACACAGACCATTAGTTCAAGTATTACTGGTAGTTATGTATTTAGAAGTTGTTACCCATTTATTGCAAATTTCCCCGTAACTGATATTACCCACCAAATAATTAGGCAGCTCAGAAGCCACAATTTTACATGGTAATGGCTCTTTAAAGTTAGGTATACATTACTTCTCAAATTTATGCTTAAGGCAACATTATCATGCAGAGATATAACTTAGGAGGCAAGAGACTTTTCTGGCAGATTTCTTCACTGCACTGACAGTGGCACAAGGTGGGAACATTTAAACATCTGTTAAATGTAACACCACACATACTGCAGAGGATTTAAGAAAAAAAGAAGCTCATTATCTGTCTTAATTCTAGCCGCAGAAATCAATGCACCTTTTTTGTAATTTTCTTTTGCATTTTTCTCTCCTCAGATTAATGAGCTGGTGGACTGCAGAGATGTAAGCATCGGCGCTTGGTTTGAGGCTTGCATGGAAAATGTGACACTTGCACCCAGAGGACAGATAACACCTACCAAGGGTAAGGTGGGTCGGCCTCCAAAAAGGACTAATGGAAAGCTGGAGGCTGAGCAGGGACAGGCCCACAGCCAGGATCAAACAGCGGACAGCCACAGTAATAATGCTGCGTTAAACTTGGAGACTAATGGAGCATCCACCTCTCAGACAGACACTACGGCAGCAGACAGCAAGGACAGAGAGGAGGATGTCATTTACCACATTAAATATGAAGAGTAAGTAAATGGCTTGTTGTGCTGGTGCTGAACTGTGCGACAGCAACGCATCATCTGTGATTGTAATGTAAGCATTTTAGCAGATATCTGCACTGTGGCAGTGTGGTAGCCTTTTGAGGTGGGGAGAGATTATTTTTAAATTGTTAGCTGCTCTTTAGGAAATTGAATATACATTGCTGCAACTCCTATACTGCTGTAGTCAATATGTAGTTTTGTTGGTGCTGCTGTAGGGTCCAGTAAACATAAATACATGGTGTATCTAAGGTATTTGTTGCTGCAAGCATTCAGTATTGGCGGCTCTGCTGGAATTACAGCCTGCGCCCTCCTGGCAGTCCATGCGATTTGTGTAGTTGATGCTACAATTTGGATTCTATCTTTTACATTCCCCTCTTCCAGCAAATTCATTCAGAAGCCAATGTTTCCATGGCAACCCATGAGTTCTCGGGAGCATTACTTCTTTGCTTCGCCTCCTTCAGCTTTGTCTGTAATTGCTGTGAACATGAGCCTGGCGAGATGTAGCCTCCTTGCTCTGTCTATGGCAGCGCAAATGTGAATGTATGTCTCTGCCAGGGGCTGTCATTCCAGAGTAATTATGTGGCCGTTTGTTGTGCCGTCGATATGTGTTTTCTTGTATGTAGATTACATTCCCGCTTGACATTCCTCACTCTTCCAACTCCCTGGCAGTCTGCTTTGATTTGCTGTGCTATCATTTGTGGCGGGACGAGAGTGCTCCTGCAGGGGTCCAATAATCCACACTCTTACTTTGTGTATTTTGAAAATTTTTTTAAGATCTGCAGAATACATTTTAGATGTTTATTCATATTTTTAGAAGTCTAATGTTCATAGGAAGCAAAGGGAAAAATGTGATTTGTGTCTTCACCATCTGAGCCAAAAACACAATCCCAGTTGGTATGATCACCAAAAATCCACACTTGAATGCAAATTACCTAATTTGTTAGCTCTCATCTTTAGCGGACCTTGTCTCATATCATGATGAGTGCGTAATATACCTAGATTGCTAGTGCTATTCTAGATTTCTTCCAGCCTTCTTTTTGCCAGGGAAAGGGAAGAAGGGGGGGCAAGATAGCTATGTCTTCCCACATCTTCCCACACATACTCTCCTTCCAAACACCTGCCTGCATAGAGAAAGGGGGGGGGAGCAGTCCTTTAAAACGGTTTACCATGCTTTGCTGCATTTCTGTAAAATATAATGAGCCACAACATCACAGGGACTGATGTGTAGGAAGGATCTGCTTTTGCCTGCTCCTGGAAACTGATGTGGCATGCATCTGTGCACGACGTGTGTGCGCATTTCAGATACGGTGGAATGGTTAAATGTTGGTCAAGCCAAGGACACACTTGTGGTTTTCTGTAAAGAGCCTAACAAATAAGGACAAAATGCAAAAATACTATGCTCATTTTTACATGCAAATAGGGATTGGGGATCTTTGTTTTCAATGGCTCTTGCTAACAATGCAGTTTTATTTTATTTTGCAGTTTTAGGCAAATGATTCTATTTGAAAGCAGCAAACCATATTCAAACTAGTGTGTTGAATATGGCTTTCTGGCAGCTGTTCACAAACAATGCTTTCAAATTAGCTGAGCTGCAGATTTATATTTTCTTTTCTTTGCAGAGCAAAATTGTAAATAGGTAAAAGTGTTTTTTTTCCCTGTTGTGCACTTTGCACACCTCTGTGTGGAGGTGCTGCTTTACCAGATTTCATGTTTAAAGGCCACATAAGTCTGATGGAGCTTGGAACAAAAATGCAGATTATTCGCAGATAAGAAGAAAGAGAGAGTTTGCAACATTTTTAGTCCTCTCCGGAGGTTTGGTTTATTAATCAGAGCCAATGGAATGTCTTTTAAAAATATCGGCACTAATGAAATTTGATTCCAGTTGCTGCTCAGACTCCACCATCTCCCCCACTCAAACATGGACTTGGATCACGGTGTTACCTGCAGGCTCCATGCATGAAGTCCACTGATTGACAGTGTGTTTAAAAAAAATTTAATTCAGTCTTTAAACATCACAGTATCGTACTTTTTTGCTCTGTAACCAGCTACAGAAACGCAACACAGCAAGCAAACTTGTTTCTTTTATCCTAAAAAAAACATGTGCATGTTATATATTATTGTGTATTCAGGGTTCTCCCCAGTTTTACCACAAATAACAATTGTTATTTAGGAATGTGTTATGGTTGTAAATAAAGACAGCAACAAAAAATAAATATGACAACAAAAGCTAAAGAAATTATTTTAAATAGCTATATGAAAAACTATAAAGATTCTTACAAACAAGCATTAAAAATGCTCATATAAATCTACAAAAGCTCAAAAACCCCATAATGTACGTATATCAGTGCAAAGCTGCCTTTCTCAGCTTTCAGAATCCATTGGAATTACATGGATAGAGTAAATGGAGTTACGGTAATTTGAAAAATGCAATTTCCTGTTGCCTGCGACTGCTCTGGTTTTAACTTATTTTTTACTTAAATCAATGATTGGGGTGAAGTTTGGAAAAATCATGTCAGTGCGCGGTGTTTCCAATGATGCTTCCTGCTGAGTCAGCAAAGTCCGTAACTCACTTGGTTCAGCAACCGGAAAGTTCATCTCGGACTCTAGCTTTCCGGTTGAGTCCGTCACTCACTCGGTTCAGCTAAATCGGTTTTTCCACTACGCCGCTATCCGCTCACACTCACGCCATTTTCTTAGCAGCCAGAGGAGTCATATAAAGCGGATTAGTGGAGACATCGGACTCGTGATTTGTGATGTAGGAAAATTTTTGGCTCATTAACCTGAGTAAATGAAGAACTGGCCAGCTCTAATCGCACCTCAATAATGCTGAGTGGGTGGAGAGATGGGAAGAGGGCACAAGTTTAACAAAGGTCATAGGAAGTAGTTCGGTGGTTAAAAGTAGTAGGAAAAAAAATTAAATTGAAATTGATGGTGGTACCAGATAAAAGGATGGTGGCGCTACGCATCAGTCTCACCTGTTTGGATTCCTAAAGCTAGTGTGATTGAAAAAATGTTATTTCATTGATGGCATCAGCTCAAATTTAACTTTAAAATATATAGTAATTTGGGAGAGAGGTCCAAATGATTATATACTAAAGATCTATAATAAAGAGCAAAAGAATTAAAATACCTGCATTTTTGTTGTAAATGTGGTCACGATTTCAGGAGGCACAGAAATTATACAGTGATATTATCTAGTATAATTTGACAGATCAGTCGAAGCCATGCAGACTTAGTTTCGATTTTGGTTGATTTGTTAAAACACGTGGGCGTATCGTACAATTTTAGGAGCATTTGGACGAGTGACGAGTGAACCTCAGCAGCTCATCCCATGGTATGCTGAGGATAAAGATGGAAAAGATAGAAGAGGAGGATCCGCTGAATGTCTGGCTTGAAAATAGCACCCAAATAGGAAAAGGGGAATATATAGATCCAAGAAGCATTTAAAGGCACCAATAAAACTATTTTAGGTGCGTATATTAGCAACAGATGACCTGAAGAGCCAGAGGGTTTTGTTGGTATTAAGAGAGTAATACAGCGAGCTAGAATGTACTGCAGGACTGCGTCTTCATTCTGCACCAGGGAACCATCCAGTAAGTGAGTTTGTGGATGTGTGCTGACCAGTAGTATAATTGCAGGTTTGGCAATGAGACTGCTCCTCTGAAATTAGATCTATAAAGTAAGGATTTTCAAGCACAGGGTCAAAGGAATAAAACAAGAGTTAATGATTTTTATTGACAGATTTGAAGATTCTTTTTCTCCAGTATTAACTCACAATGTCAATGTAACAAAAGGACAGATGTTAAAATAAGACCTTGTCTCAGATATTTACACCGTCTAATTACTATATGAAGTCATTTGTTGATATGCACTTTGATATCTTTCTGTATTCTCTTTTTAAAAAAAGTTATTCTGAAATGGTCTGTGAGACAGGCCAAATGCTAATTTGTCAAAGACCAGCAGCCTCCACCCTTTAACCATGAGCAGATGCCCAGATGCTGTTGAATCACTGCCATTGCTGGTCCATTAAGGTAGTTTTCTTTTCTTCTGGCCATAGTCAGGTTTAAGCATTGGTTTTGTGAGTTAATAAAAGACATTTTGGTTGCAGCTGTAGTCATAGTATTGCGATAAACACAACTCCAAACACAAGTTGTTCTTGTTGTGCGCAAAATTGTCTGAAGTCCTTTACCAGTCAGGTTTATCTGACTGGTAATAACACGATTCACAGGATCCCAAGCAGTGACACCAAAATCAGTGCATCTACAACATATTCTCCAATAACGGTTGTATTACACAATCTCAAATAAGGCTTGTTGTCAAACACGGGAAAATGTTTTCTTGAGAAAATTAGAACTAGTCAACGCTGCTGTTTGCTTCATGTTAATTAACCTGCGACACGGTCTCAATGACAGTCATGTTACTCCATAAAAATTATTGTAGTGTTTTTTTATACACTATGCTACTCTTTACAAGTAATTAAGCACAAGTTGGCAGATTCTAATCGCGATCTGATTGACCTAATTATTTCTTGTCAGATTGCTGGATGACTTGAATTCTGAAGCTGGATCGAGCGAGAGCTTGTGTGGTCTTAAGAAGCTTTAGCATTTCTGCCTCTGTTGTGGTGCTCCCTGTTTTCCTCGTGTTCATGCTGAGCCCCATTGTACTTCCAAGTAGATGGTCCTTTACTCCATCCGTGTGTGTGTCTGTGTGTTAGCGTGTGTCTGTGTATTTTTGTCTTGCTTTTATTCACCCCCACTCTTCCCACAACCACATTAATCCCTTGGGCCTAAAAAAGGAAATCCCTGCACTGTGTCCCGGCCTCCTTCCTAGGACTACAGCAGTTGTTTAATAACTCGTACAGTCTGTGTGTGTGGCTTAAGATGCAGCGTACTCTTCCATGTGATGAAGTAAAGGAAGTGTTTTATCATAAAATGTCCATATGTTAAGTGGTGTAGTAACATTTTTGCCTGAGCTAAATTAACTGCTGATGGTTTTCTAAAATGGTCACAAAATGACATGTAATGGTAATTTAAACTTTTTTTTGTGTACTAAAAGTGTATAAAAAGGACTGAATGTTGCATAAGCTGGTGTCAGTAGTGTGCGCAACATCGGTGGTCGTCTTGTGTGGACTACGGGATAGATGGAAGTCACGAGACAGAGATGCATATCCTTTTTGTTCATGTACAAAGTCAAGGTCACTGTTAAGATGTTTTGTTTAGCTTAATCCTAATATTACAACATATCTGCTTTTTTTTTGTTTGTCTGTTATTTATTTATTTTTTTAAATAAAGCCGATGGTCATCTTTTCGTCCCTTCACCTTCACCGACTCTGCTGCAGCTGCAGCTGCTGTCGTCTGCGGCAGAGCATGCAGCATTTCCCAGAAACCACTCAAGATGTAGATGACTCAAGCTCAATCAAACCACACTTGAACTGTGTTATTTATTTTGTATAATTTATTATTTTTTTAATGTGGCTGAGTTTGAACTTTGAATACGATATAACACTGCAGTTAGTTTAGTGAAGCTTTTGTGGAGAGTGATGCTGATTTCTCATTTTCTCGCCGTCTCTTAAAGCAGCTCCAGTAATTTCTGTCATACATGAGCTTTAGTAAAATACTTAGTTGTGTGTTTCTCCAGATGTGTTGAGTTTGCTATGTTAAGAGACTGCGTGGATGATGTGATGTGACAAAAAAACCCAAAAAAACTCCATATTGCTTCACTCGCAAATCCAGCAAGAGACTGGGTGGGACTAAATATCTGTGGGATGTAGGGACTGTATGTCAATGGTTTTTATTTGATGTATAAAAGTGGAGCAATGTGACCAAGTAGAAACTTCTGGATGGTGTTTACTGAATCTGCCCTTTTAGCCATGTTTACCTTATCTTTATGCACAGCTGTGTTCTGTTCTAAAATGTCCAATTTTGCAGCAGAAACACACATATTTACATTTCAGTTCAAAAGTTGGTAGCTAGAGTTCATATCAATGACAGCATTACAGGCGGTACTTGTTTTTGTTTTTGAAACATCAGATGAATAATATTAAGAAACAAGTTTATTGTATGTTTAGGGGCGTGGTCTTCTGATTGATGTGAGGGGAGCAGGGGGAATAATTAATGGCCACAGTGGGTCATTTTTAGAACTTCTCCACGCAGATGACTGCCGGGATCAGCAGTCAGTCATCCCACGACTCTCAGCCCTGTACCAGCAGACTTACTGGACATTCAGCTGACTATAACAGGTCTAACCCAACAGAGCTCTGCCTGTGCTCGTTTCAGGTCTGGAAGCACTCGGGAGTTGTCCAGTTCTTATACAGTCTATACATTCTTATCATTTACTTCTGTGTATTTCTGCCTGCTTTTACAGAAAATGGAATTCTGAATGTGGACTGTGAAATGTACTCTTTGTTTTCATCAGGGTGTGACTGACTCAACCCTTCATTTATGCTGGATTAAGAATGCCTGACAGCACACTGGTGGATCTCATTCTGAAGGACTGAATAGCAGTCTAACTGCAACTAGTAGTGTGAAAATAAGTAATTGACAGCAGCGATCCAGACCGCAGGCACTGAAATTAACCTCTCTGTCTTCTCTTCCAGCTATCCAGAGAATGGCGTTGTGGAGATGCGACCCGTAGATGTACGACCACGCGCCAGGACCTTGCTTCGGTGGGACCAGCTCGAGGTGGGCATGCATGTGATGGTCAACTACAACATGGAGACGCCAGACGAGAGGGGCTTCTGGTTCGATGGAGAGATTGTGACCCTCAATCAGACCTCCCGCACCAATAAAGAGCTCCGAGTCAACATCCTCCTGGGGTGAGGATCTTCCCACCTAATTATAGCATAAAAGACTGAAGTTTTTATTTTTAAACAGAACGTTTTCTTTTTCAAACATTTCTTCAGTCAAGGCGGCTGAGTAGCTCAACTGGTTGAGCAGGTGCCCCACGTACAGAGGCCCAGGTTATAGTCCCGGCCTGTGATGTTCTTGCAACGCACCTTCCTTCTTTGTCCCTGCTTTTCTACCTACTGACTGTCTCCCTTGGTCACCATGTCTTCTTGTAGGGGCCCTGGAGATGTAATCGGAGATTGTAAAATTCAGTTCCTAGATGAAATCTACCAGTTGGAGAAACCGGGAGCTCGTCCTCTCTCAAGTGCAGATGGACAATTTAAACGTACGTATGAGCCCGATCGACTCTGAAACACAGTTAAAAACACTGACAGGCTTGTTCATAATGAGTCTGAAGATGTTCGTGCATATACGTGCATGTTTGTTCCTCCAGGGAAGAGTGGGCCAGAGTGTAAGCACTGCAAAGCTGATCCTGACACGGAGTGTCGATTCTGCTCCTGCTGCGTGTGCGGCGGAAAGCAGGATGCTCACATGCAGCTGCTGTGTGACGAGTGCAACATGGCGTTCCACATCTACTGCCTCAACCCGCCGCTGACCACCATCCCAGATGACGAGGACTGGTGAGAGTGTAACTCAGCAATTAGCTACAAAATTCTACAATGCACAATCACTCAAGGGTGATAAGGAATATTCGGTGTGAGCTTAAAGGTATTTTACAGATAAAGTGATGATCGAGCTTAAAATCAATGCAAAGTAACGATATAATGAAAGAGTATGTAGCAATTAATCTAGTTTAATGATGTAGTGTCTTTCTGAGTGTTTAGAAAGAGTAGAAACATGGTCAGAAAACATTTTTGAGTGATCATGAGGACATCTCATAAAGGTTTGCTTAATAGTGGAAATGAAACCACATTGCTGTTAACATGCAGTTGAAACCAAAGGTGCATATCTTTTTTTTTTTTCCTGACTGACTTTAAATCAGACTAAATGTTTCCTGTTTTTGGTCAGTTAAGATTACCAAAATAATTTGGATTTGCTCAATGCCAGAATAATAGGAGAGAGATTTTTCTTCAAAGTCAGACGTTTACGTACATTTCCTTAGTATTTGGTATCTTTGCCTTTTAGCTGTATGACTTCAGTCAAACATTCAGTTTACTGTCCCGTCTCCTCCTGACCGGTATGATTGGACATATCCATGGTGTTTCATACTTGCATATAATTGTTTGAATAAAGAAAATGTGGCACCTTAAGGCATCTGGTAATTGTACCCAAGAATGAACTACACTTGTGGAGGTCTAGAATTTTTTTTTGTTCCTATTATCTTGGCCGATTTCTTTTGAATTTTGCCATGATATCACACAAGGAGGGTATGACTCCAGCACAAACCCTCAGATGTGTCTCCAATTAACTCAAATGTTGTCAGTTGATCTATCAGAGGCTTCCAAAGCCACGGCATCATCATCTGGGCTTTCCCAAATTGTTTAAAGGCATAGTCATCTTAGTGTATATAAACCTCTGACTTTGAAGAAAGTACAAAGTTATTCTCAAAAAAGAAAAAAAAAGTCTCATTGTTCTGGCAGTTAGCAAATAGAAATAATGTTGACCTAAAAGATGAAAAATCTGGTCTGATTTAATGTCAAACAGTGTAAAACTAGAAAGAAATGATATAGACAAACACGTTTCAGTTTACAGCAAAATATTACCCATCATTCATCATTACGTGGTTTGTCTCTCATTTTCATTTTGGCAGTCATTTGGCTTAACTGATGTTAAATCCTGAAATATCAAAAGCAATGAGCAGGAAACTGTTTCCTTTTATCCTGCCAGGTACTGTCCAACCTGCAAAAACGACACCAGTGAAGTTGTCAAGGCTGGCGAGAAGCTCAAGGCCAGCAAGAAGAAAGCCAAAATGCCTTCGGCTACAACTGAGAGTCAAAGGGACTGGGGAAAGGTGAGACCTGGGCCAAAACACACAATACCTGGTGGACTGACACCTGTTAAAGGTCTGTAGTGTCAATTCCTGCTGATGTCAAGTGGCAGTGGATTATAGATGAATATGAAAATGTCCTTTGTGTCAAAGGCTTTCAATATCCTGATTTACCAGGATATTGTCAGTGATCTATGATAATCTATTCTAATTCTATGATAATCAGTCATTAATCGTAATTGAGCTAAGTTGTTCCATTAATCGTGATATTGTTTTGAGGACATATGGCCCAGCTCTAAATCAATCCCTGAATATTGTTAATGATTTTGTTCATGTGAATAATGTTAACCTAGAGTACCAACTGTGATGTTTGGAGGACCACACGCCCCACTTAAACAGTCTAAAAGCACTGCTTTAGCATGTTTTATGTCTCGGAAGGATTGAAGTGTTTTCTTTAAAGGTAGGGTAAGAGATTTCAGAATGATGTCACATCTTTTGGTGTGTGAAATAAAACAACAAAACACAGAGCAGTAGCTCCTTCCTCCAGCGTGTGAACTGTCCTAAGCCAGTCTCCAATCCCGTCCATCCCCATTTGCACGCCACTGTTTACATTAACCACAGACTGATATGTAACAATGCAGAGTCTGATTGTATTTTCTACAGCGCTCTCTAAGCTATGGTTGTTTTTGTAAATTCTTGGCAACACAAATGCGCTCCAACTAGCCATTACCAGTTTTATTTCCTCCTCCTCCTCTTCCACAAAGAGCTTCTTTATCTTTTCTGTGTCTTGTATGTGTGTTTAAGTCAGAGTGTGGTTCAGTCAAACGTTTCCAGGGCGCGTCACAGCTCGCACGTCATTCACATCTATCGAACCCTACTTCAAGTTGCCGAAGTTATTTATTCATGTTGGTATGAAGCATTGTTTTTTTAATTCATTAACGCCCGCGTTTGTAAAATTATTGATCTGCTGTTGCTTATTGAGGCACATTATAGACTACCTTCTCTCTTTAACCACAAAACTGAACTCCAAATAGTTTACTTGGCAAAAACCTAAACTGGACTGTTTGATTTGCTGAGGCAAAAGAATTTGACAGTGTGACATTTGACATGCATTTCAATTTGTGTTTTTTTTTGTTTTTTTTTGTTTTTTTTACAGAGCATCTGCTTAATGTATAAATATTTTTTCTAAAATCTCCTCAGACTTTTCTCATGGCAACAGTTTTGAGAAATTATGTGGCTTGTTTCCATTCTGGCTGGGCTGCCTCCCTGACGCTCTGCTTCATGGTATAATGTGAACAATGCCATTAAGCCTGACTTAGCCACTTTCCTGGAACGTCCAATGGAAAATAACTCCTTTCTTTACCAGAACGCTCTCTTTCTCTGTGGACTAATTGAAAACAGTCTGGCTTGTGCGCTTGAGCACATTTAACTGCTGTGAGGCACGCAGCATTCATACTTGACTTTTGTATCATCGCAGCTTTACAACCCTTAAAGTTAAATGCTTTTCTTGACTAAATGTTTATTATATTTACACCTTGAACGTTGTTCATACTAGCTGAATGAGACGCCATCCTCTCTGGGAATGCATCATGATTTCTTCACTTGCTTTATTTCATATAAACACGACCACCCGGCAGTTAAATTAATTAAATAAATGGTATGACAATATTTGCAGTCCCTTTCTCATTATGTGTTGTTTTTTTTTATTGTTATAAATGCTATTTTTAATGTGATTGCAGGGTATGGCTTGTGTGGGGCGGACTAAAGAATGCACAATTGTTCCCTCAAACCACTATGGCCCAATTCCTGGTGTTCCTGTTGGAACCACATGGAAATTCAGAGTACAGGTTGGCTCATTACTGCAGCGCTTTACAAAAGTAATCGGGGACACAACAACTTGTAAAACGTGCTTATTGTCTAGTACTTTCACTTCTGTTTACCTCTGTGTTTTCAACCCCTCAGGTGAGCGAGGCTGGTGTTCA
The DNA here is from genome assembly GCA_037176975.1 of Arrhamphus sclerolepis. Taxonomy (NCBI): domain Eukaryota; kingdom Metazoa; phylum Chordata; class Actinopteri; order Beloniformes; family Hemiramphidae; genus Arrhamphus; species Arrhamphus sclerolepis. Next base: position 8,693,186 of record JBAMYA010000004.1, on the reverse strand, counting down.
CAGACCTCACGTCGGCGGCATCCACGGGCGCAGCAACGACGGCTCCTATTCGCTGGTGTTGGCCGGGGGCTTCGAGGATGAAGTGGTGAGTTTCACTCTCACCGCTCTTCAGCCGCACTTTGCCGACCTCTGTGTCATGGTGAATTTCTGATCTGTGACAGGACCGGGGAGATGAGTTCACCTACACAGGCAGCGGGGGTCGTGATCTGTCGGGAAACAAGCGGATTGGAGAGCACTGTTTCGACCAAACCCTGACTCACATGAACCGGTAAAAACACCTGAAGATGAACCTTAGCTTAGATCAGTAAAATCAAGCCCATTTAGCAGCTCACTTCTTAACAGACATGTTGATGATTGTTTTTGCTCTCTTCATGCACATCACTCTGTTGTGACAAATAAAACAAGCAAACCCTGATCCCTGCAGGGCGCTGGCCTTAAACTGTGATGCACCTTTGAATGACAAAGATGGAGCAGAGTCCAGGAACTGGCGGGCAGGAAAACCAGTTAGAGTGGTGCGCAGCTCCAAAGGCCGACGTATCAGCAAATATGCTCCAGAGGAGGGAAACCGCTACGATGGTATTTATAAGGTACGGTGTTGTGTTTATTTTTAACGGTGTCCTTAAAATGTGGAGAAACAATGATTGTCATTATGGATTCACAGTAGAGTAGGACCACCACTTTACAATAGAAGTAATATTAGGACAGTTTATGGTTTGATTAAGTACAATCTTACACTATCTTGGGATAAAGACTCAAAACCTGGGTTTAACTAAGCACCAGGAAAGCGCTTCTCTTCAGAAAACTTTCTCAATCCGTAAGCAGCCTTATCAGAGGATGCATCCTGTGGTTGTATAAAAGATATTGATCCTTTTTCAGATTCAGCTTTTTGGTCTGCACCAAGCAAACAAAACGACTGAGGTGATTGCTGGAACTATTGCTGGAGGTGGTGAGAATAATCTTGGAAAAACTTCAAACTTAATCTGGGAAAGTCGACAGTAAAACTCTGGGTAAACTTTTAATAGTAGAAGTATGCCATCTGCACACCCACCGTCTCTGGGTGAGGGCGGCCCAGATCATCATCGGGATGGAACTCCCACACTAGGACACAGCGTTTGCCAGCGGGCGGGAAACAGACAGAAAGCAAGCAGGATATTTAGAGACAGCATATCCCCCCCGAGACACGCTTTGTTTGAACTGCTGCCGCTCAACAGACAGTTCAAGATGCTAAAATCAAACGCAAGCAGACTTCTGTCCCAGAGCTGTTGCCTCCATAACACCCCCAACGGATCAGCAGATATTTATGCACAGCCTCACGCGCTCAGTAAAGTCCACGGCGAACACTTCCACTGCACGACACACTAAAACGTACATGCATCTACACACGCCGCAGTTCCTTCTTCGCACCTCGTACTTAAGCTACATTTCTTCTTGCACTGACAAGTTCTTTTGAGTTTCTGTTCATTACTGATTTTATTTTTACTCTGTGGCAAATTGAGCATAGTTTGCTCTATTGCATCAAATTAATATCTGTTAATGCTCTGCAGAAATTAAAACATGAAAATATTTTCCACTGTTGCACAAATTAAACTTCTTTTAAAAATAGTTACACAGTTTTGGGGCTTTGCAGTATTTCAAGTTTGTTGTGTATAAGGACATTAAAGTCCATTCTAATTAATTCTGATAAAATGTGAACTGAACTGCGCTGAAGTGCTGTATAGACAAATAAAAATATAAAATATGAATACAAAAACATAATACTATTTAAACATAAGCTACAAATTATTAAAAGAAACATAAATTACAAATAAAAAACTGTGAATCATGGCCGTTCTAGAAGAGCCACGCCGCTGAACATATGCACCAAATGTGCACTGGTGTCAGGTCGAGCTGGCAGGAAGTCAAACACAAGAATGGCATCGAGAATCTCTTCGATTCCTAATTTAAATCACCACGAGCGAGCTCTGGCTCATAGCTCGACGTCGCATTAACCCGAGGAAGCTGGGTGTAAACAATTAAGGGTTTCAGAAGAGCTTTCAGCTGCATGTGAAGACTTCAGAAGGCAAGAAATGTATTTTATTTGACACTTAATAGAATACTAAAACATCCTGAGAAAAGTGCTATCGACCTTAGAATTTACGACTAAGCTTAGGTACAAAAGAAAAAGTGCATGCACTGATTAGCTTTTTCGCTAACGGGATCAAGGTCATCTTATCAATAATAGTGCAAAAAATATTTTTGGTGATAGTCGCTTCTTTGATTCTGCTTTGCCCCATAGACCCCATAGTGTTATTACAGAAGACTCAAAAACAATTCATTTATGTGACATTTAATGCTGCTGCTGCTGCTGTTGTTGTGCCTGGCAGGTGGTAAAGTACTGGCCAGAAATTGGAAAGTGCGGTTATTTGGTGTGGCGGTACCTGCTGAGACGGGATGATATGGAACCGGCACCGTGGACACCTGAAGGACTGGAGAGGATCAAAAAACTGGGCCTTTCTGTTCAGGTTAGACCGCTGTTTGTAGTCACTGCAGCATGCGTAGAAAGCACCATGTGAGCTTTTCGCTTGTATATACACGTTCTTTCTGTAAAACTCCCTATTTTGGACTGTTTTTGAGGATTTACGTCATTCATTTTATAAAAAAGTCCCCTGTGTGCTTGTGTCTTTTCCGGCAGTACCCTCCAGGCTACTTGGCGGCCATGGCGAACAAAACAAAAAAGGAGGCCTGTGCTAGACCCGGTCGTGGCGGCCGCAGTAAGCACTATGGCGGGAGGGGGAGGCCACGAAGGCAACGGAAAATGAAGGAGAAAGAGGAGAATGACGAGGAGGAAGAGGATGAGTTCCCAGTGGGGGAGATGCAAGAGGATGAGCCACAAAGTAATGGAGAGCAGAAGACAACTGGAGATAGTGGTGGGTGCTTTACAGATGATACTCAAAGCAGATCAGACCAGGTGTTGTGAGAAGAGGACAGGTGAGAACAGCGTGATCAGGGAAACATCTGTAAGATGACAGATAAATATCCACCAGGATGTGATCTCTCACAGGAATACAGTGTTTTAATCTTGTTTTGTTTTCCTTTTTCTTTTTTTTACGCTCCAAAATCAGGTACTACTTTTAAGCTTTCGTGTGTGTCTTTCCCAGAACTTTCACCGCCAGAAGAGCCTCCTCCTAAACGTGTGAAGATAGAGGAGACCTTCCAGTTGTCAGAGCAGCAGCAGCAGTTAATCCAAGAAGACACAGCCAATAAGAAGCTCTGGGATGAGGCCATGGAACACCTTAAAGAAGGGCCGGTAGGACCCATTATGGATTACTTTGTGGATTACTTTCTTTAAACCTGCATTCTCAAAATAAATCCTAGAATGCTCAAATGTATATGTATATATTGTTAAGATACTGTTTTTATTTGGCACAGTTCTCTGAAAGCAGCTGCCAAAATCGTCCTGAAACAAAAGTGACGGTTGTGTGTTTTTCCATGAATTTAATAAGTTTTTTTTTTTTTTTTTTGTGTACGCCAAAGAATTTCCTGAGAAAAATGGAGCAGATCTTCATGTGCGTGTGCTGCCAGGAGCTAGCCTTCCAGCCCGTCACCACCGTCTGCTTGCACAATGTCTGCAAGGTACACATCGCGTGGATCTTACTGGATTTTATTTCTGCAATTCCCCACACAAAAGTACCCCTCTCTGTGCAGTTTCTGTGTATAATTTTATTTATTTGTTATCCCCCCCTCCCCTCCCATCCCTCCCTCTCGGCTTCTTCCATGCCCAGACCTGTCTCCAGCGGTCGTTCCGAGCAAAGGTGTACACCTGCCCCGCTTGCCGCCACGACTTGGGCAAGGACTATGTCATGACCCAAAACAAGACGCTTCAGATTCTGCTCGACCAGTTCTTTCCCGGCTACAGCAAGGGCCGATGAAATCGAAATCCCATTTACAAGTCGGATACGTGCATAAAGCGTGCATAAGAATCCATTCTGTGCACCCCTTGCATACCATCAAGTACTTAGAGCTCCACTTTGAAATGCACTGCACTCACATAATGTACTTAACCCACGGGCAAATGTATATTGCATATATAGCCATTTATGCATACAATCATTCATACACAAACAACCTCAGTAGGGACTGACCTCATCTGCTGAACTTGGACTGTCTCCATTAAGATCACCAGCCTGAAATTCAAAAGGACATTTTTAAACCTCCCTAACCCTTCTACACAAGTGGGAACAAAAACAAACGCACAAAAAAAAACAAAACCCCACCAACCATCTGAAGGGATTAACTCTGCTTTCATTAATTGACACGCAGTACATTGTTTTTGAGTGCAAATTTTTATCTTTGACTCAACATTTCGGTTCCTGCCAACCTGTTAGCGTTTTGTGTACCATGTATGCAGTTTTGAACCCAAACCCTGAGCTGACCTGAGTACTCGGTACTCGGCTGCCAAGTAACAGAGCTTAGGCACTAGGAGGGGAAACATTTGACAGAGAGACACCCACAGATTAAAACTAAAAGGACACTTTTTTTTTTTTTTTTTTTTTGGTGAAAATGTACCTCTAATCTTAGCTAACCCAGCAGTGGGGCTTGTTTCATTGGCCAGTTGGGAGCATTTTCTTGGAATGATGCCATTGCTAAGCTTTTAATTAACAGGAATAACAAGTGTCTCACCAAACAACTTTTCTGTGTATTTGACAAAGAGCAAACATTGGCTGCTGTTTCTCGTTGTTTTGAGTGTTGGAAGTCTCTCTGTAGATCTAATTTGAAAATGAATTTACTTCATAAAAACACAAAGTTGGAGGAGAAAAATATGGATGATAGTTTAAGAAATCTGCTTTAAAATAAACAAAAAAAAAAAGACGATAATACTAATCAAAAGTTCCAGCTCATAATTCCACTTATATACTTGATATGAACGACACCTTAATCACATATTAGTTGACTATGTTGTGTTAGTTTCCTTTATCAAGCCCCAAAAATGCTCCAATAGAGTGAAAATAATTAATTTTACCTGTAACGTAGTGAAATGCTTGAAGAGCATTCGATGAGCCGCCTGCTCTTCCAATGACATCTGAAAGGGGCATGTTCACTGGCGTTGCCAAGCAACCACAATCAAGTGGGACTTGCCACAGAGATGGTTTGCTTGCGTTTTCCTCCGCAGATACTCATCTGCTGTTGCTTTACCTGTTAGAACCATTGTTCCCCGGACACTTTTCAGTATCCAGCATGGTTTGATGTTCCATTTTTAGAAAATAATGTTTTAACGAATTGGGAGAGGAGGATAATTTTCACGTAACGTCTAGAAAAATGGAGGTCCACTGCGGCTCATTTTGCAGGAGTAGAACCAAAGGCAGCTGAACTGTGTGTCCTGACCGAAGAGCTGGTGTGGTCGTGTGGATCAAACACCATCAGAATCCAAGGGTCACTGCCAAAATGTGCAACACTCTCAAATAAATAAACTAGATATACCGTAGATCAAAATTCACTGTGACTAGTCTAATATTGTTCGCCTATTCTGCCCAGTAACAAGACAAAAGTTGGATTAGCGTGCCTTGCAGTGCTTTCAGTACTGACAAGTACAAAACGTTAGCACTGAATAACAGATCAGTTTTAAACGAGTTCATCGTTTCTCATTTTAATTCCTGATGTAAAATAATCATTTTACGCCATTGTATTCCGGCAAACTTCTTGTGGGGCCGCTTGTGTTTTATGTGATGTAAAGCATTTGAGATCTTCTTGTGTTCAAGAAGTCATATTACCCTATTTGGGGGTTTCCCTTTTCCTTTTTTTTTTTTTTTTTTTCTTTAGTGTTCTATAGCTTTCTTGTGCATGTTAAAGACATATTACAAAGTCCAAATTTCACACTAAATGGTGTAGATACTGTTGAAGTTCATAAAACACCTCATTTACAAGCCCAGGCTTTATGCATCGTCTTCAACGTGAAACATATTTGCATATTTGGAGGGTGTGGGTGGGTGGGGTACTTACTGGTAATTAAAGAATGTAAGCCCGCAAGGTGAAACCATGGACCTGGGAATTAAAACTATAAGGATGCTAGTACCTTATATACCAGAATGTGGTCAAACGGATGATTTTTTATCATTGAAAAACAGCACCCAGGACACAACATGAAGTAATGTGAGTCTGTGAAATACTGTATAAAGGTTTTTACAGTTAGTGGCCAGTGATCTGATAACGGAGTTTTTCCTCAGAGGCAGCATACTGAAAATGGAAAAAAAAAAGTCTCATTTAAGCTCATTTAAAGCCACTCTATTTATCAATACCACTTCTGACCACAGGGTGGCATACAGAGACGACCTACTGACAGTACTGTGGTCTTGTAATGCCACTTTATCCCACTAGAGGTGCTCTTTGTTGTGACTCACGTCAGGGGTCTACGCATAAAACTTCATGTTGTCGGAATTGGTATCGTTACATAGAATGGCTTTAAATAAAGCTCGAAACCATCTACAATCCCTTAATTTTGAGAGAGAATATGGTTTATAATTACTGTTTGTATTATTTGCAGCTATTCTGCAGGACTAATTAAAACTAGACAACTAAAAGCACTTGGCAGTTTAAATAAAATTATTGTTAGCTTCTGTTCGCAGTGTAAGACTTCCTCCACAATATTGAAGTCATTCATCACTTAAAAAAAAAAAACTCACCAGTTTTTTTTCCCTTTTAATCATTTTCTTTCTATTTGATACAAAACTTGTCACATTTTTCAAATTGGTCATTTTATTTCTATTTTTAGCACTCTGTAGCATCACATAGTGATACTCTTAAGATATCTGCCTTAATTGAAGGCAGACCATCTTATACATCTATGTTTAACTTTCATGATTTTTTTTTCTATCATACAAAGTGTTTGGGAATTATAAAATACATTTTTTTTGCATTTGTAAGCAATATAGCTTAGACTTGACACATAAAACTCAAGTTTTCTGAGCTGAGCTTCTTTTTTTTTTTCCTTCTTTCCTGTTCTGATTGTGGTACTCTAAAGTAGCCTGGGTTGGCAGACCTAATAGGATCCAAAAAAAAAAGAAAAGAAACAAAGCAAACACATTCCATGGAGGGCAGCAGCAGCAGTCTCTGTATTGATCCACGATGTAGACGGAGGCCACCTGGAGTACTGCATTTCATATAATGTATCCGAGTTGCTTTCGTGGGAAAATCTCATAGTCATGTTTGAATTCATCAGCCATACTCGGTTAAAGTCTGAATTAAACACAGTGCCGGCTGGATTAGCACACGAGTTTCTTACGTTTCTGTTGACTTGCAGGTTAGAGATGGACAGTTCTCCATCTGGGCACTGTGTTGTTCCTAACACTCCCCCTCTCATTGGCAGGCTGTTTGTCTGTTTGTGGTGATGTCCTTGTTTCTGTTCAGTTATTCAGGATTTCTTTTTTTTTTTTTCTTCTTCTTAAATCAACATGCAAATGCAAATGTTACAATGGTTCTTAAAGCTAACTGTGATGTGCATTCCTTCCACTGTTGCTTAATCTTGTTCAGATTATTTTCTTCCTGCACTGACTGGCGAGCTACAGCCTTCCTTCCTTCCCCTGCTGTAACCTTCTCTCCCTGCTCCCGTCTTTCTGCCGTCTCCTGCTCTCTGTGAAGCTACAGTCAGTACTAACAACTTTTAGACGTCTTGTGGACGCTTGGCTTTAGTGCTGTGTTGTTTGTTTTCATTGCACTCTTTTGAAGAATAAAGTTTTAGAAGTCACATTTATTTTTCCTATAATGCTTACTATTATCAATGTCCTTACACCTTTTTTTTTGCCATTTAAGTTGCGTTTCTTCTCTTTTTATCATTAGTCATTTTTATGTTGGCAACCTCAAAACATTTGCATCAAACGCCAGTCTGAGAATTCATATTGTGATTTTAAATTTTATACATGTCATAATAATACTTGATATGTACCATTAAATATTTGGATTCAAGAAGAATGATTTTTTTTCCTGTATTTTAGATTTCACAAGGCAGAAAAATCCTTCCTTTGGAGGTGAATGATGGAGTTTACTCAGAGCTCATTTCCTCTCCCCTGTTTTGCATATTTATTTATTACTTTAGGCAAATCAGACGTGCAGAATTTTCTTGGTCGTATCTTTTTTTAGCTTCAAATCAAGTCCCAGTTGTAGTTCTTTTGCAGAAGGCTTCCAAATTCTGAGATTCAAAACTTCTGTTTACTTTTAAATAATTAAGCTATAGCCTTTAGCTCATTTCATTCTAAATGTGTAATAATGTCAAAAGATACAGTATTGCATTTGCTCATCTTGTTTAAGGTCGTGTGGAGCCCCCTGCTGGTAGGAAGAATCATAACAGCCCCACTGCTTTTATAACCATCTGACATTTCAGTTTGCACAGTAAGCAGCATATTACCTCCTCGCCAACCAGTTGCACAATAAAACTCTCAAAATACCTAAACCACAAAATACAGAGCACTGAAGACATTAGACGCAGAATCCTTTTGTTGTTTTATTATCACAGAAGCACAACAGGTACCACTATGCAGGTGAACAACATATTCAGCGCTATTGCTGAAGAGAAATAAAAGGTTAAAAGGAATGCTAATTAAAGGGGTAAAAAAAAAAAAAAAATCCAACAATAGCTTAATTTTATTTTTTCCAACCTCAAAAATTCTGTGATAATTCCTATACACGGGTGGCAGACAGGAGCAAAAAGCACTTTGGAGTATAACTTTCCTTTCTCCGAGTACCATTAAACTCAAAATCTTCAGTGTGACAATGAACCACCAACATCAGACACATGCAACAGGATTAAACTTTTCATTCCACTGCTAGTCTAAATTGTTTACCTATCTAGCGAGGAAGTACCAATTATTGGGGTTGTTGCTCAAAAGCAAACTTTCAAAAATCCTATTGCTAACACAAGGGCTTTAGTTTGAAAAGGAAAAAAAAAAAGGTCCCACTGATTAAAATTCAGAGAGAAAATAAGGGTTGGAAAATTAATGTCAATACTTGACTGATCAAAAAGAAGGCTGGAGTACCCAAGCGTAAACCTGATTACCCATTTGCTGTACATTCAAAAAATAAGTATTTCCTAAATGTCATGAAATGAAAGAAAAAAAAAAAAACAGACCTGAATACAAATATTTTTATTGTAAATTGATTCACAACAACTGTACTGTGATTTAAAAAGAAAAGGAAAACACCCCCTTTCTTTTTGTAGGCAACACCACCGTTGTATTTTCAGTAATTATAGTCTGATAAAATGAAACAGTTTCTGAAAACAAAATATATAGCTTACAAATTCCCTTGAACACACAAAAAAAAAAAAAAAGCGTGGGGAAGTGACTACTTGCACTCTCAACTACAAGCCCAGGGTTCAACAGACAACTCTACATGCGGGTAACACTGGGACTGTGAGGGGAGGGGGACAATGGAAGGAAACAAAAATAGAGCAGTAGGTGGAAAAACGATTTCAGAAGAGCTACTCATCGTCGGAAGAGTCCCTGTCAAAACTGTAGGCCATGAAGAAAACGTCAGGTCGAGGTGGGACGAGGGCATGGCCTGGTTTCACTATCTCAAAGCCCAGGAAACTGAATGTACGCACCAGTTTAGCTGGAAGAATGAAGCAGGGATGTTGTGTTAAAACAAAGTGTGAATACAACAGTTGAATTTTCTGAACCAACTTGAGTGTGTTGGAAAACAAGGCTATTGGCACATACCACGATCATCTCTGTTCTTGTAAAAGCAGACAAACACGCTAACAACTTTCAGATGTTCTTCAGCATACTCCAGAAGAGCTGCAAAACTGGAGGGAGAACAGAGGACGAGATAGGTTAGAAAATGGAAAACAAACCATGTCGAGTTGAATTTTTGAGTTTATCCTCACGGCTATGCTTTGGCATTTTAAGTGTTTCAGGGGGCATAATCAAATTTAACAAGGAATGCTTGTGGCTGTGTGTGAATGCCGACAGCCTGCCAGAGTCTAATTACCTTAGCAATCATCTTGTTAAATTTTCTTTTGATTTTCTTTTTTTTTTTTTAACTGACTGTTGACCACGCAATAACCAGCAATTTTCCTTTCAGTGTCAAAGATTCTCTAGACTGCTGCTAATTCAGCACTCACCTTTCTTTGCTACCTTCAGGAAGAGGGTCAGTAGGTATCTCCACATAGAGTGCGCTGTTGCTTAGTACAGCATCCCACTGTATTGTCTTAGTAACTGTGAGACGACTTTGGAAGTGGAGTATCCCAGGGCGCCCATTCCCTGGTGGCTCTTCTGTTACTGTCAACTTTGGGTCCTAAAATAGGAGTTGAAACAATGCACATGAGAATAACTGCAGGTGAAACATTAGTGTAATGTGAATGGTTTTCCCCTCATGCTATAGGACAGAAATGAGGTCAAAGAAAAAAAAAAGCAAAGAAAGCAGGGAGCTCTCCAAGACAAAAGGGGATGATCAGTTACAGTTGAGACAGTTAAATCAAATAAAACCAAAGACGTGTGTTCAGCAGCACTGCTTGATAAGAAAAAAAAAAAATTAATGTAGTGCCTAGCAGGAAGTAGACAGATCATGGATGAATTAATATTCCAGAAACATGTTTGTTTTCACTTTTGTGGGACATTAAAAAAAAACAACAAAAACATTTGAGTCCTCCCCCTTTTCCTCGTGCGTGTGCGCGCACACACACACACACACACACACACACACACAACCACGAACTTACTGAATTGACAATCCGAGCTGAAGGAGCGTGATCCCGTGTGCCATTCCCTCGCCCACCTGGGATCTTCAGGGGTGGGAGAGGGGCATCAGGAGCACCACAGAGGCCCTGGGCCGCGGGTACTACTACAGTGCAGGGACAGGCTGGAGTGGGGGAAAAGAGGGCAATTACAAAAATGCTCAACTACAGATTTCCCAACGCCATTTTCTACTGAATGTGCTGGCATCTAGGTGCTTAATTCAGAGCGTATGCTAGGGTACAACAGTAAGTTAGTTTTTTTTTTTTCTAATTCAATGAACTATGTAACTCAGAGCTATTAAAAGATTATTTAAATGAGTGGTACACTTACAGAAATGGATGTAATGGGAGGCAAGCATCTCAAAGCAAACAAAAACTTCCATTTTAAACATTATCAAAAGTGGTTTGTGAAATTTTAACATTTACAAAATATGAAAGTTTAATGTGCTCATAGCATACAGTGAAAAAATAAAAAAAAATAAAAAAAATGAAAAGATGCTTATCAATAGCAGCTGATAGTATACTATCTCGAAATGAAATCTCACAATGAACGGTACGAAAAGTACCATCACTTAATAAAACTAAACGCATAAAATGCTCGTCAAAGTTGTTCACAATTATAGACGTATAAAAATGCATTTAAAGACAAGCAAACATCCTATTGCGTATAAAGCAATGTATTGAAACCCCTTTACAAAAATACATATTTTAATTTGGAATTGAGATCAGCTCTGATGTTCGTCCCACCATCCTAAAAGAAGCCTTAAACATGTTTTCTCTAAACAGATACACGCATCACAGCATCCACCACTACAGTAAGGACGTCTGCTGCTGTAAAATAACAGTTGCGTAATAAATACTAGAGTGGGCCGTCAGACGAGGTCAAACTGTCTGAAATTAAATGACTGAGGCTGATTAATCCTGAAACCTGCACTTAACTGTTGTCACTGCTCCCCACTTCCTAGAATAATTAAATATGATAACCCAAGCTTAGGTTGCGTTTCTCCTTCGTGGGCTGCTTGTTAGGCGAGCTCTTTTAAACGTGAACGGGCCCTTTTTACAATGTCATCGCCAATAATTGACATTAACTCATTGGCCGCTGTCGACCATCATTTAGTTCAATCAGGTCATGAAGTTAATATAATTAAGAAGTCATTTTACACTTCTAAATCTTACCATATTTCTGGTTAGGGTTATGCTACTTACGCAGTGTTTAAACTTCGTCAACAAACTGATGGTTTGGGCTAAGTTCGTCATTCGCAGCTAACGCTGCTAAAGTTGACCACGAAATTGACGCCGCAATATAAAGTTGACAATTTTTTAACAAGCTGCTGGCAACGGCTGCAAAGAGTATACATGTGTTTAAATGATTAAACTGGGTAAAGTTTGTGTTCTTTCAAGAAACAAACAATTAAAACCAAATGTAATTTACTTCCGCTTTTCCGTGCTATCTCAGCTTAGCCACCCATCCCCCACAAACACTGTTAGCCCAGCTAGCTACGCTGCGCTTCGTCTTTACTCACCTCCCAATCATGTCACAGATACCACTACATAAGTTCGCCATGTTAGTAACGGCCTGCTGTTTTCCTTCTTTCTCGCGAGCAAAGCAATGACTGTTAAGGATCCGCTGGAGGTTGGATTTTACCATCCGGCCTCGGATAGAGACACGACTGGCTGACGGGTCTCTGCTATGCCAGGCTGGGTTATGATGATGGTCAGAGGGCTGGGACGGTAGCAGTTTACCTAAGAAAACTACAAAAATGGCACAGTACTACTTCCGTTTATCCTTCAACATAATTGAAAATGCATGCTTGGCATATGATTTTACTGCAAAGTATAGATAATTTGTAAGTGCAGGTTTGGATAAGTTGCTAGTTTTTTTTAACTGTTTTAAAAGAGAGTTTAAACAAAACTCTTATTATTAGAGCAATTTATCATAGTAATTCCTAACTTTAGGAACAGGCTTTTATGTTGAAGTATGATGTCGCAGAGAAACGTTGAATTTATTAATACGTGACGATGTTAAGCGTACTAAAAACGACTAACAAAGGCTCAATAGAAGAAATTAAATCCAAAAATATGTATCCATCGTCATTCTTGTTGAAATTTCAACTTCATGTTTGTTAATTTCATTTGAATTTTCTTTTCACACTATGGTCTGTTTCATTGACTGTAAATAACATAAGTTTCAGAGCGCAGGTTATGTACAACGTTTATGGTCGTTGAAACTGAGCTCTGGGAAACTTGGACTATTTCGTTTCACAGTATTTTCCGAGAGGGTTCAGATGAGCTGGTTTCAGGAAGCTACTCAAGAGTCTGCTACCACGACAAGTAACTCTAAACTAAACCTGGTCAAGAGCGGGTTTAAAACCGAAATAATAGATAGCTGTCTGACTGGTCAGCTTGATTGCTTGATATAATTTACCTGATGTGGTGCAAAAAATACGCCCACACACACACACAGAAGGGTGGCACTTTTAATATGGGGGTCAATAGGAATTTGCTCTGTTTTGGATCCAGCACCTAGTGGTCAGTCAAGGAACTGCAACGAAACGTATTTCTTTGATGAGAGCAGAAAGTCAAATGATTTCAGCCTCAGAGGCATTAAGTCCTACCCCATGCTTCTGCATAGCCTACATGCACATGTACAACACAGGTATACAAGTAGTAGTATACATATATATACATGGGTGTGTATAGATAGATGTGTGCATAATTTATTGAGTGCACAATGTAATGCAATATATATTCATGCGAGTACATGAAACAATAGCGAGGAATGAAATTCGCATACAATGTAGATGCAATTACATACAAGGCAAATAAAATAGATTTTTAAAAAATGGGAGAAAGTGTTATTCCATTTGAAAATTTATGTATTGATAGCTTTTGGATTCTGAGTCTTTAATTGAGTGGATGTAACAACCTGAATTCCTGAATAAATGCAAGGAAGGATGGTTGTCTTTCTGCATACTTGCATTGATGAATATAAAACTTTTCCCATAAAATAATAAAGTTGATTATACATTTTTTGACATCTTTCATTTGTTAAAATAGTACCAAACCCTTGACCATATTTTCTGCAATAAAAACATATTTTTCCAAAGGTTCTGAACATCAGGGCAATACCAAAACAAATGTAAAACAGATTTTGGGTGATTCTTACAGAAACTAGAATTCACATCTATGTCTTTCTTAACTTTAACTCTTGAGATAGTTTTTGGCTGAATCTATGAATAAATTTAAAATTAATTTCTTTAACTTTGTTGGCAATTAGATACTGAGGTTTCATCCACAAAAGTTACTTTTTTCTTCTTTTTTTTTTTTTAGAACAACCAGAAAAAACTCTAACCAATGGGTGTGTGTAATGGATGTTAGGTATTAATTCTTGACAGATGTTTAAATAACATACAGACTCCAGATGTTATTGCACCAAACACTTTGGTCTAATCTCCTGGAGTGACATTATATTCCTACAGGAATTATTTATAGGAAAACAACAGACTGTCGTTATTGAAGAAATTGTTCTATCAACAGGATTTTATTATCAAGCCAATATTCCAGGAAAATAAATTTCGTTTTGTACAAAATATTCTTCTTTTATGATATAAAATATAAAATAACTGCAAGGACTAACACTGTATTTGTAGATGAGCTGTGTTAAAATCAACACGTCTATTTTTAAACATTTATTTAGGGTGATTACTGAAATATTTTTTTACAGATGTTAGTACAGGCCAGTAGAACCTTGTAGCGTTGTAACATCTGGAAGCAGCGGTGCAGGGGGTGAGACTGGTCCTCTGTGATCAGGGTGGTCTTCCCGATCACAGTGACTGTTGTTCAGGACTCTGACTGTTGTGAAGACCGTGTCTGCTCTTGACTATAAAATCACCAAGTTGCTCGTACACAGCTCTGCTGTGTGTGACTGTGGGACCTATTTCTGTGCATGCAGGAGAAGTAAACTAATTCTTGAGATCTCTGGTAACTTGTGTCTTGTTGTTCCGTCTCAGAGGGGCTTACAGCTGAATTTTTTCCACAACAGATGTCATAGAGGTCTTTGAGATGTCATAAAGGGCGTAGTTCATTGTGGCTGAAGCTCACCACTGAATAAGCCAGTACTTAAGCTGTTTCCTGAGATGTCAGGGGGGTTAAAGTTTGTTTTTTATATTTTCCAGTGTTGTATGTTAATTTGTTTTTCATGATTTACTTATCTTAATCCTTCATTGGCAGTTTCGTCCACAGGGTTAAAGTAACTGATTAGTCTCACTCTGCTAAATGAGGCTGAAATACCTCTGTAACAGAAGTCATATTTCTTAACTTTTTTTTTTATAAGAAGCAAGTGAGTTGATAAGATTAGTCCAACAATTGATAAATCTAATAAACGTTGTAAAAGTGGCCAGGTTTTCAGTGGCTTTTATGTGAAAGCTTATTGAGCTCAAATTAATAGCTCCCTAGGATTCATGTAAACATTTTCATCATGAAAATGTTATATTCAAGTAGTTTAAAATCTAATCAAGATGTTTTTTTTTTTGTTTTTTTTATTTACTATTTTTGATCCCTGAGGGGAAATTCAGCCTCTGCATTTGATCCGTCTGGGCTCCTGGGGTGGGGGCTGCTGTGGTGTGGCACCTGGGGGATGGGTGGGGGTTTTGGGTGCCTTGCTCAGGGGCACCTCATCCATGGACTCCACCCACCCACATCATTGGTGTCAGCTGGTTGCCAGCCTAGTTCTGTGTGTTCTGTGTTCTGCCAGTGTGCCACAGAACACCCCCCCATGTGAAATAGCTGTTAAGACTAAAGCTGTACGTGAGCTTTATATAAAAAAGTAAGTCTTTTAGCTGAAACTGAATAGAAACAGTTGCTTTGGGACATAATCTATTATTGTACACTACTCAGTGTATTTTTTTTGGACATTCTTAAACCAGTTGGAAGACTGTGTGTCTTAAGGTGGAAGCTTGTCCTTTATTTTTTATTATACATGTTAAAGTAATATAAAATAAAAGTCTCGACTCATATCCATCTTTCAAAATCTTTTTTTGTTCTGTAAATTAAATTAGTAAAAGCTGATTATTTTTTAATTTCAGTCACTTTTGTTAACTGCTGTTTATTTGGGATGAGACTTTACATTAAGAAAGACAACAAATTAAGTTAGCTGTTGTCAGCAATTAAAACGCTTTTTACTTTAAGATCGTTTGCGTTGCCCTTCACGTGGAATTTTACGGAAGGTACATGCAAAAAAGCAGGTTAGCTCAATGAGAGAAAACTCCCTTTTATTCTTTTAAAAATAATTTATTGGTCATTATGTACAAGGAAAAAAAAAAAAGAAGTAGAAAACCAAACATGAGTAGAAAAGGATAATGTACAAGAGAGTAGCTTTACACTGCATTGAGGGTGGCTGCAGGCCCAGAGATAAAGACTTTACTCCAAATAAACAAGCAATACTTTTAAACTGTACACTACAGATAAGGAGCGCCGTCCGCCATGAGATACGTACGTCTGACTGACCGCTCCTCAGTCTGCAGAAAACTGTGAAACATCTGCAATATTCATTTCCGTAGGAAATTGTCTCATATGCTGTCGGCATCAGTTTGGAGCCACGGTGGTCGTTTCTAAGATGAGTGTGTGTCTGAGGTTTTGTTCCCTCTGCGTTACGACTCGAGCTTTGCAGCCGAAGCAACCGGTTTTGACAGAAGGCCTCTGGACGTTAAAGAGTCTTTGGTTCATCAAGTTGACGATTTCAAGTCGAGTAAAGCTTACAGCAGAGCAGCGTAGTGTGGCTGTAGGCTTGTTCAAAGTGGAGACGGGGCCCACTGAGGAGTTTAGTTTGAACTGACGACGGCGACACTCTGCTGTGGGATCTAATACAGAAAATCCATGAAACAGAAGCTGTTCCAGAGTCCCAAGTGTCAACAGAAACAAAACTAGAAAATGTGTTTTGGTCTACAATGAAAAGAAGTAGCAGTGAAGCGGCAAACATAAAAACATAAAGCTAGAGTAACATTTCAATAGATTGCACAATATAATACTGACATTTCTGACAGAGCCTTTAGTGCTTTTGGTTTAGAGCCAACGCACCACTCTGATTAGAAAAAGCGGGAAAGGTTATAATCAGTCCTAAAAACAAATCTCTATTCATCAATTCAGTAATTATCACTCAGCTGTAATGCCAATAAATAGTAGCAATAATGAGGACCAATACAATAAAATTAATTCCAGGTGATTAAAAGCCCCAGTCATTTCAACACATTATGAATACAATGCAGTACACAAATTCAGAAATCCACAAACACTAAACAAAACAAAACAGCATGTTGTCCTGGACGAAGTTCTTATCAATTGCTCAGTTTTAAAACGATACTGACACCTTGCTCTTAACACTGCCGGCGTGGGAATCAAACTGCATTCTCCTAATGATGGATAGGTCTAAAAACAAGAATGGCTTTTGGAAAACATTGATCTGTTGCACTCATGGAGACCATTTTAATACCGAACTGAAACCACATTTTAAAAAGGTGGGTACATGATGATACGATTTGTTTCTATTTTGTTTTGCTTTTGTTGCCGGGCACCACGGCCTTCAATCTGCTTTGCAAAAGGACAACACTGACTTGGATTGGCTTGTTATCTGAATACTTGGACCACACAGGGGGAGGTGGTGACAGATTCTGGCTCGGACACTGTTGGGTCGGGACTCGGAAAGTTTGGGGCTTTGGTGCATGAAAACTAGATAAACAGCACTGATGAAAAAGAGAAAAAGAAATTAGTCTGCGCTTGCAACAGCGGAGTCCTCACATGGATAATCTCAGAGGTTCCTTAACTTTTCAAGAATTACACAGAATTCATATTATGAGCATTTTTCACAGGGAAACTTAAGCTGGACAATTGATAGAAAAATAATCTTATTTGTCCTTTCATCATTGTTGTAAAGGTATCACAATATTTTAAAATCATGAGGTATGAAAGTATGAAACACCTCTTGTGCAAGTAGGCTCAGACACACTTCAGCACATCTTGTAAATGGTTCATGACTGAAGCTTTGTTCTAAAATATGCTCTGCAGCTTAGCATTATGATCAACTAGACTCTTTGTATTTACCCAGCTAGATAGTGGAACTTCCTGTCTGGACAGTCTTGGAATTAAAAAAAGAAGAAGAAGAAGAAGAAAAAGCCTGGTGCTTTAATGTGCTGCTCAGCAGCTTCAAACACCTTCTACCTTAGGAGCAAAAACTGTCAAAAGTGACCTTTTTCCAAACAGAACATTTAGGTGAAATGTTGGAGGGGAACCGTCAGACTGAACCCTGGTGGCCAGTTGGGCCTTCTGGGTAGTTCAATATTTGCAGGTGATTAATGTGACAGGAAAAGCAAATCTGAAGATTGGATAATACTGACTGAAATAAAAACCTGCAAAGAGAGGTACTTTCTGTACACACACGCACCCACACAAAAAAAATGTTTCCTCTCAGCTGCTTCCTCACTTCTTTCTATCAATCCAGAGTTCACAGGAGAGTCCAGGAGAGGCTTCTGTGGTTCAGGACAAGGTGCAGTCGTAGGTTCCCTCCTCCTCTCCCTGCTCCTCTGACTGGTCAGAAGGACAGTCCTCAGATGGGGGCCGAGAAAAAACTGCAGGTTCAAGGGAAGGCAAGGCCAGACCCAGTGGAGTCGTCACTCCTCTGCCTTCTTCAGCCCGAGGTACCGTAACTCCTCCCAGCCCTTCAGAGACGCCGAGCTTGGAGTTCTGACTGGCAGGTTGAAATGCTTCAGGCTGCACCTGCTCAGATGTCGACTCCATAAGCTGCTGCAACTGTGGCTGGATTAAGTTGAAAAATGGTTTGTATCCCAGACTGGAGAGACAGAGACGAGAAACGGCATAAAGAAAAAGGTTACAGAGACCATAAATAACAGACACATAGCAATAAAGTTAAAAAAAAAAAAAAAAGAAAAATCTACATAGGATGTGTTAAACTCACCAGTCAGTGGAGACCCATGTATCCACAGCCAGTAAGCCATTTCGGATGCTCTGCACGGTTTCTTGAGGAACCTCAGGACTGTCCAGGAAGGCTATGACCTGCTTGATGACATTTGAGTCCCGCAGGATCAGGCCAATCACGACACACCACTCCAAACAGCCCGCCTCCATGAACACATGAAGGAGGTACCTTCAGAAAATAGAGAAGCAGAAATGTCACATATCAGCTTTTCTTTCATGTTAAATAGAATCCAGTAATAAACAAAACAAACTCACCTGAGCTGCACCTGTGACTTGTGTGGGCCTTTGTTGGCCAGCTCCATGGAGATGTGCTCCAGCTCTGCCTGGCTCAGGCTCAAAGTGGAGGAGTTCTCATCGACCATGGTCCAGTCGCCATCCACCACTGAGCTGGTCTCCGTCAGGTCTGTGGCTGAGCCGATGCTGTACTCCTCCACTGGAAGAACACAAAAGGAACATGTAGCCGAAAAATAAAACATACTCTCCATTTCCTTGTTTAAAAATCACAGACAACTGAAGTTAATGAAAGAAAAAAAATCCAAGTGTGACTGAGTTGTTTTTATAGTTCAGCAATTGGGAACGTTAATTACTGCCTCTTTACCTTTGTTAGTGAGGAGTGATAGGAAGGCATCCTGCGTCTGTGGGGAGTGCTGGTTGGAGTGAGCGGATGAAGCTGTGTCCATGTCTTTGGTCCTCTGTCCCAGACTGTCCATCCAGGTGCGGTTACTGGGAGCCGTCAGAGGTGGGGCTGTGTCCATGTCGCTGTTTAGCAGACTGTCTGCAGACTGTGACTTCAAGAGCCGTGTGCTCAGCACTGAAAGTGACCAAAAAAAAAAAAACATAGAAAGGTTTTCCTATCGTCTTTGGCTTCAATTTCACAGCAACAACTTCATCCTTTGCATTAACTGATAATTACCCAAGCAATTACTGGTCACTCACGGTCACTCGGACACTCACCTGTGCGACAGCGTCCGTTCTTCAGTGGTGAGTTGAGGCTTCCCACAGGAATAACGGGGAATGGCCAGAGGAAATCCTTGTGCAGTTTCTTCAAAGCTGAAACAAAATCTTCAACTCGGGCCACGCGGTTGCGTTCGCGGCACAACCAGCCAATGAGCTCGAAGCCCAGCTGTGCAGAAAAGCATCCCAGGTCACGAAGGCGCACCTGCTCCAGGAGGTGGCGGGCGTGGCGCCACAGCATCATATCGATGTACATGTTCTCTGCACATTCCACATCCCGACTGAGGGAGGAGACGGCACAGGAAAACAAAATTGAGAGAGAACATATGAAAAATCGCATGATGCCACACTGTTTCACTAAACACAGTCTGTGCCAGCTTATCGAGTGTGTGACCATACCCCTTAACAGAAGCTCCTGTGGGCATACTGAAGGTCTTCTGCAGGTTGAATTTTCCCGTTGTGATGGAGTCTGCTGACTGAGACAAGCTGATGCTTCGATTTCTAAAGAACTCAAAGCCTCCAGTTGAGCTGGGCTCCTGGACAAAAATTTGCATGCAGTTTTTTGTTAGTTTGTCACATGAGCAGGAAACGGCGGTGCACTGAAATTCTTACTTTGAAAATGATCCCGAGCAACCTCAGACATTTAATAACAAGGCATGCTGTATTTCCAGTTTTGAGATTACGCACATGCACGATACACTTTTTGCAAAAGTATAGTTTAAGTGTATGTGTGAACTGAGAGGAGGTTGCAGGGTCACATTTATGTTGTCCTGCAGTAAATTAGCTTTTCTTAAAGATCTAGTCTTAGAAACAAATTTGTGGACTGAAAGTCAACAAAAAAATCACATTTTTGAAACCAGAGATAAACTTGAAAAAAAAAAAGTAATTCAAAAACCTCAAATGTTTATTTCTATTCATGTGAAAAGATAAACATTATAAACACTGGTTGTAGAGAAAACAGAGAATCTGAGAAGCGCTTTCAAGATTAATTGCCTGCAGACAGAGATGCCTAACCCTGCATTTAGGAGAATTCCAGTTAGAGCCTTGAAACTAAATATCTTTGGAAGTTTTCCTGCACTGTTTTATTCAGCCAGCTTGGCGTGTACAGAGGGAGTAAAGGAAACAAAAGGTTTCACAGCATTTATTTGAAGTTCATCACCTGAGTAGAGGGAGTTGATGGCGGAGTCTCTATCTCTCCTGAGCCGATGGCTTTGAGGAATCGGATCATATGCCGGCAGAGGTCCCACTTGCCCTGCTCAAGTGCTGTGTTGAAGAGAAGAGTAGCGTGCTGTCTGCTCACTGCTGGAACCTCCATGTTCTGTGACAAAAGAGAATATTTATTTTGTAAGTTTTTGAAGTTTAGTCACACAATGATTGATGAATGAACAAATTTCTGTCCCGAGGCTGAACACATCTATGTATGAAAAGTTAACTGAACACAAGTCCTGTATGTGTTTTGTTTTGAAATCCCAACCTGTACCTGCAGTATAATCAGATATGAGGCTGCTGTGTCAAGATCTTGAGCCATGAGACACTCCTCGAACAGATCTTTAGGGTTTCCCACAGCTGCAAACAGGTAGTTCCACAGGGCATACTCCGTCTTCCTGGCACAGTGGACAATAGTCTGGAGGAACAGGGGGAACTCGGTAATGAACTTCACCACAGTGGGCAGCAAAGGATCAGGTATGGGCTCCCGGGATGTTGCCTCCTCTTCTAGTACCACATGAACCATCAGCTCCATAACGTGGGGGAAGTAAGGGAGGGATGCACATGACTGCGCCAGCATCAAAGCCTGTGAAAGAGACATTAATGAGTAATTCATTTAAGAAAAGAAAAACTGAACCCAGTTTAATTACTAGTGCTGGTGAATGTACCTGTTCACCCAGGTTGCGAACCAGCAGCTGCCTCAGGATGTGGTGGAGGTAGATATGGGAAGTCCTCGCAACAGTGCAGTAGGGAAACACTGCCTCCAGTGGCTCAGAGGATCCCTGCAGCCCGTCATAGAGCACAGTCTCGTTGTTTGCCCCCAGAACCAGGGCGTCCTCAAACAGCACAGCCAAAGGATAGATGTCGATGTGGAAAGGCAGCATTATGCGCCTGGACAGGAACGAGTGGGGCTTTCGGTGGTCTCTGGGGAACAGCGGCAGCCATACTTTCATTCCTGCCTCCCCACATGACAACCACAGGGCCTCCAGCAGGTGGCGCTTCTTCTTGTTAGAGCGGCAGGTGGTCCATACATTCTCCACACACTGGGCCAGCACGACAGGAGGGCTGAATGGAAGCTGTGGAGGACAGAAGAAATTTGGTAAGAGGAGGTCAGAAAATTATAAGTTAAAAATCCAATAAAGGGGTTTGGACTCACCAGCTTCTTGTTGATGGCTGGCGTCTCTTTCTCTCGTACCTGTGGTCCGGACCGATCCCTCTGCAGCATGATCAACTGGCCAGCCAGATTCAACATGATGCTTTCTGCCATGCAGGCCTGATAATGAACACACACACATGCACAGAGATACTGAAACACAGCTGGTTAAACCGAAGCGAGCTCCTGTTTTTATGTTTTTGTGCTACCTGCTGCGGAGCTTTCAATGTGATGCCAGTCTCCGTGCGCACAGATGTGAGCGTGACAGAGACCACGAGAGCTGGGTGAGGGATGTAGCGAGACATCGACACCTCCTGCAGCAACTCCACATTGGCTGATGGGTTTGGACTGAAATGACAAATAGGAGCAAACAGGTTATAAGTCAGCAAGTGCATTGTGGAAAAAAGTGACCCCAGGATCCCACTGGACACGAGTCTACGGCTCTCTAGTAAGGCTGTTATGTTCCTCGTGGCCTCATGCCATACCAGGCGCCTTCAGGAACAAAGCACCAAGTCTTCCTGACTGTACAACTGACATTCAGTTGGACAAAATTCTAATCATTTATTTACGGAGTTGACATCTTTATGTACTTTTTAAAATCTCTTTTCCTTCATGGTTTTAAATAGACTGACTTCAGGTATGCTGATGTAGTGATACAACTGGATTTTTTTTTTTTTAATGACCATTCCCATATATGACTTTTTCTTACTAGCTCATATCCAGCTTCCATCAAAACTAAACAGAAGATTTTTTTTTTTCTGGCTCAAGAATCTGCGATGCCTTGGAAACAAGTAACGACACATCTGGTATGGGGTGGCTACAGTCAGCCCAAGCAGCCATGCTATGCAACCGGACACCATGGAATTCAGGCAAAATGCAAAACAAAGAGATAAGAGGAATATATGCCTTTATTTTTTTCAAATATTGCCTAAAAGAATAAATATTCTCTCTCTTTTTTTTTTAAAATCCAGTTAGGTACATTATAGATCTCATCAATGTGTGTGTGTAATTGCTTTCTTTGTCAATTGGGGGAGACACTAGATTTAAAAACTCTTGTCACACCATGTGACTGGTTTTAGATCAAAAGCTTCTACTTAAGCCTCTTTTCCCTTTGAAATGTTCAGCTAAGTAGCACTATTACCCAACAGTTACGATTAAAGATATTTCACAGAATCTGAAGTCTGTCCTAAGAGGACATCTAGATTAAAACAAAACAAAACATTCAAGCACTCTACTCCCCAGTTGCAAAACAGAAAGCTCAACACAACCAGATGAGATTATTGTTAAAGATGAAGAAGAAAGAATTGTGAATAATTTTTTTTTTAAAATAAAAAACAACCAAAACCCACCTATCATTCCTCCTCTCTATGCTATAGAGGCATATGGAGCAGTCGGCTCTGAACAGGATGACCATGTCTCTGAAGACGTTGAGCAGCAGAGTGTCAGAGTGCAGCTTTGTCACTGAGGCAAAGGCATTGTCCAGGTTGGATGAGCGATGATAGAGCCTCAACTGGTGTCAGGAGAAAGACGTGATAATAAGACAACTTCATTCATGATGGATGGACTTATTAACAGTAACGAGGTAAGTGGTGCGCCACCCTCACCTGCTCCTGCTGGTCTGTGAAATTGTAGCAGGCCACGACAACAAAGTCATTCCACCATGCCAGACCTCCTGTCACTGTCATGTTCTGCTCCTTTAGAGGAAAAACACCTTTGTTTACTCTAAAACACAACTAAAAGAGTGTATTGAAATGTTTCAATGCAAATTTAACAGTATCAATAAACCTGAGTGATGTTCCCAAACAGCTTCCATTTCCTTGTGAATAAGGAGTAGTGTGCAAAGCCCCGCCTTCCTGCCACAGCCATGCATTGGCCTGCTGTGTCTATGGCTGCAAACTGGAAACGCACGTAAGGCAAACAGTACAACACTTTAAAGTGTTGACACAGATCATAAAACAAGCCACAAAACCAAATACGGGACTGATGAATTTAGAGACATTTTATATTGCTTCCCTGCATGTTTACACACTTGTTGATAAGAACAAAATAGTCTCCAAGAGGAAAGAAGAAAACACTGACACATTAAATCCTACCCCAACACCACATACAATTATAATCCTCCATATGAATGTTTGTTGTGACCACTGCTGAAGCACCAATTCTCCACCAAGAAAACATGTGGCACACTGACACATTTAATTTGACTCATCATCTTTTTAAACTGAACTTGAGTATGAATACAAAAGATCCAGAGGTGAAGCATTGTTTATCCCAGGCGACGTTCCTGGGATCTTTAAATTCTAGGTGTTTCAGGTCAATCCAGTCAAAGATGTGAATGGTCAAAGAGCAGCATCATTAGATGTTTTTGTTTTATGAAATAAAAATAAATTCAGATCAAAATAAACAAATAAAAGGGAAAGAAACTTCATGAGTTTACACTCTATTTACATTTTCCATGGTTTCTATATTGTTTTCATCTCTATTGTACAGCATATATATTTATAGCTAATGTGGGGGGAAAAAATTTACCATGTGAACTGGGGTCTGTGTAGGATTTTCAGATTTTTCTTTTCTTTTTTGTGGCTTTAGTGGACTTGTGTGACAGTAGAGAGACAGGAAATGAACTCCCAGCCAAACCTTTCAGATCTAACGCATTACTCATCCTGCCCGATGGACCAAAAAATAAAATCACACACACACTTACCCGTATAGGCCAGTTGCTCTCTAGGTATGTGCTGTGAATCTATTGAATAAAGAAAAACATAAAAGAAAGAAACATGAGCGTGAACAAACTTTATTTGTACTGAACTTCAAGTTCAATGCTCTTTGAGGCTGCCCCTAATGATGTGACCAGAATTATACGTTGTCTCTTCTAAACTACTCCATTTATTTTTAATGATCCAGAGAAGACCTTTATTCCCATGGAGCTGTTCTCCATGCATTAGTTCACCCTAATTAACTGCTGTCACTACCAACTGCCGTGCCAACTCTCAACTGGAACGACCAACATTCAGCTGCATTTAAAAAACATATATAATTTATCATGATGTAACTGAACCCAACCATTCCATGAATATCGCTCTGTGCTGTAAGTCGCACCTCTGCTACAGATGTCCTGAGGGTGTAAAGCTGGGATCCTGTTGGTGTTATGTTGGTGTCACACAAGTGTCATTTTGGATGTGGCAAGCAAGAAATTTCCCCGAGCCCTCATTTCTGTAAGGTTTAATGTGTACTCATCCTTACCTGGACGACATGCCAATGCTTGTGTCCAAGTAAAGTGCTGAGTCCCTGAGAAAGAGAGGAGTCTGGGTTGGAGGGCTGGTGCAGCGGGCTGCTGTCACATGGGTGTAGGTGTGTGTGCGGGTGTGTGTCAGAGGTGCTGTGGATCTGTGTGGGGTCGCCACAGGTCAGGTAGAGGCGGTCTTCACCATGGAGTAACACCTGTTCCTGGTTACTCTGTACAGCCGAGACAGGAGCAAACGGAGCATGAGGGTTTACTGTGACTGAGTTTTTATGTGTGGGCAGGTAATAAGCTCCCCCTGTAATTCTCACCGTGCAGGGGTTGACTGTGAGGGCACTCTTAATGAAGTGGAACTGCAGTATGCCAGCCTGCAGAGGAGGCCGAGAAGGTGAGACCATCTCAACATCTTGCGCTTCCTCTTGTGTCCTCTTTTCCTGTTTGTTAGGGAGCACCCACAGGTGGTAGCCCTCTGCTCCCCAGCTCTAGAAAGCAGCAGAGTCCAGGTTTTAGTATACACAGTAACCACAGAAAATGCTTTTACCACACTAAATACCAGTGTGACTGAATCCTCATTTTTCAAGCGGGAATTTAAAACTCTTTTCCTAGCCACTAGTTTTATGAGGTGGAGTGACCCAGCTGAATCCGCTCCACCCATCTTACACAGGGTGTGTTTTATTTGAAATCTGTCTTTCAGCTTCGAGTTACCATGCAAAGGTAAATTTTCACACAAATTACACACAGTAAGCCCTTAAGCTTGTTATTACTGTAAAGGAGAGCATATAGAACAAGATGTAGCCTTTGAACTCACACCAACACACAGCAAACATGAACTTACAACCAGGCTGCTAGTTTTCCTCTCAAAGGCATTGAGGCACAATTTCGTCACAAGTCAGTTTGTTAAAACATGCACTACAGACAGGAGGGATGACGTAACAGCCACCCGTTAGACGGTCAAAATATGGAGTACGTTCATTCTCCTGTCATTAATAAATTTGATAAACAGTAGGCTTCCTGTTGCTTTGTTTATGTTATTAGAGGTTAATATTAATTACCATTGCTTAACGAGGTATTTTTTTCTTTGAACTAGTGTTTGTCCCTTTTCTCCCTCCTAAATTCTTTTTTTTGTCAAGGCAGAACTGATATTGTAATAAACGGTGAATGGAAATCACAAAATAGTGGACACCACAAAACCACACAGCAGCACATGAATACATTCACGTACCATAGAGCTGATTTTGAGGGGGTCCTTCTTGGTACCATTGGAACAATACCTGAGGGAACATCACAAAAATATATTAAGGTTTAAAAACAACCCCCGACAAAGAAGAGAAATCTGAAGATCCTGACTAGAACGTGCAGTATTAAACGTTTAGGGTAATATGTGTGCGTTCGCTTACGCAAAGTCCTCTCCCAGAGTGCAGATGAGTTGAGCTCCAAAAACGCTCCACAGTGAGAGGCCACCACACTCCCATGTAACCATGACAACACTGTAGTCAGGTGACCAGCAGATCAGCTTGACAGCACCTGTCTTGTTATAAATGTCTAAACACGGAGAAAATTTAAAGATGTAGTATTTTAGATTGAAGTAATTGCTCTTGTAATTTCAATACATACAAAAATGTATTCTTCTGCTTGTTTCATTTAGGAACTTCAATATTTTCTGCTCTTTCAAATAAATGACATTGTTTACACTATTTATGTGAAATTCCTGTAAAAGCCCTTGTTTTTTCACATAAATTGTTTTAGTCACTAAGAACTTTATAAAAATTAATTCAGGTTTGCTGTATTTCCTTTTCAAATTTTCTGAATAACAAAACCTGAATGACATCAAGAGAGAAGACAGCCTCCTTATGGTGTAGACATATCTGACCTCTCACTCTTTCACAAGAGTTTTTATGGTGAGATCATAACTCAGGAGGGGAAAAAAGGGGCAGCACACAAGTTGGTATTGTTGCTAGCATAGTGAGTGGTTGGTCCACTGAGGAGTTCCCCCACTAGGGGGGGCTACATCTTTATGTCCCACTACATGAATACATACACACAGAGGCCAAGAAAAATCCATTTGAAAGAATGTAATTGAAGAGGAATCGGTAAGGAGAAAATTGTGTGTGGTTTGGATTAGATCTGATACATAAAAAGAAACTCAAAGGATGACAGGGGGAAAGAGCGTGATGTGATACCTGGATAGTGTTTTGGTGTGAGCTCCAGTTTGTGGGAGAGCTGCATGGATCCTGTTGTGGTGTCTATCATGTACACCAGCACTGAGCCACTTAAAATAAAAAGAAAAACATATGAACTGTGTTTGATTCCACATTTGCTTTGACTTACACATGTGCATGTTGTTCTAGGACTTTCACTTGCCAGTAGAGATCAATTTACTTGTACATAGCAATTGCCTTATTTAATGCAGTGCAATTTAGTGCAATGAGAGCAAAGAACACGAGTCAAATTACTTGTTTGTAAACAATTACTTGTGTGAGTACACACACGGCCAGTGAAGTTGATTGTAGCATTGAAAAGGTAAAGTAGGAAGCGGTGAGGAGAGAAATTCCTGCCAACCAGGCAGATTGCATAATCCACAAGGAAATCCTAACAAGCACACATTAGGAAGCCTCGGCAAACACAGACTGACAGATTCTCATAGTGGACACACACCACATGAACAACAATCTCCTGTAACACACAAATGCAAGCAAACACACCCAACTCTGTATTGTAAATACATAGACACACACACAGAGAGAGACATTTGCACAGACCTGGCACAGCCAAAAGCCATCAGTCTATACTTGTTGTTGACAGCCACACAGGTGCCGTCGGTCACGTCTGCTGCCCAGACTCCCTGCAGCTGCTGGACACACACACACAAAATAAATAAATACATAAATAATGACTGGGTTGTACCAGTTCTCAGATTAACAGGGTGGTTTACGTTATCATCAGACTGCTTGGTAACAATCTTAATATGACGTTCACAAAATGACATGCATTTATATTGTTGTGGCGACCTTTGGTACCCACCATCAAGTACATTAAGTTCCTGTTGCCCTTTTTGGATGTTAAAAAACAAACAAACAAAAAAAAAAGTCTTGCCAATTTCGTCATAACTGCCATAACTCATCCTGCCAAGAATACTAATGGATGCAACATTACAGTGAGTCACATTATGATAATGTCAAGTGGATTAAAAAAAAAAAAAAAAAGTTCAGATGAACACATATCGTCATTTTTCCCCCATAATTTTTCACTGTAAAGTTCTTTTCTATGTTCTCTTATTTGGAAAACAAGTTATAAGTGCGGCTGAAATTAAAAAAAATTCTCAGAACATCCGTAGTTCACTTGCTTGATTTTACATTGTTTCAAAACCTCAAGAAAAAAAAAGAATATAATTAAGTAGTACAACTACGTAGCATGCTTTGAATTCAGGTTATCATTATTTTAAATTACACTGAAAACTCAGCGTCAGTGTCTCTGCATAAGTAAAACGCAGTTATCATTAAAAAAAAAAAAAAATCGAGAAATTATTATACTGTCACTCAGACATGGTTTGTAGCTTAGCTTAGCTTAGCTTAGCTAGTCAATGCCATGATATTTTCTATTCTGCTTGTAAAGGACAGAGACTGAATGGGAAATGCGAGTAGTTACTACATCAAGGGGAGCGTGACGCATTAGATTACGTCCACACCTCCAATTATGCAACACCTGTTAGAAAGCACGTGTTGGGACAGAGTTAAACTACTTCTATTTCATCAGTGAAATCATGCGTAGGTGAGCAACAGTGCCATAAATATGGAGTTTACTGCTTAGCTTTTGAGTACAAACTATGTGTGAAAATGTCTGGTTTCATTGTACTGTCTTACATCAGTTGTGATAGTGTTGCTCAGAGGGGTGATGAAGCCCAGACGTCCATCACTGAGAACAACAGCAAAGCCATCCAGGGTCACACAGTACTCCATACAATGGATATACACTCCCTCCAGGTCTAGAGAGGGACCACCTGCAAACACACATTTGAAGAGTCTGATTGGATGCCATTGTTGGAGAATTCAATGCTAAAATCCTGCTATTACAAAATATTTTGAGAGTGTACAAGGTTCATTTCTGACCTCGAGCAGAGTGCAGGTCTAATGAAAAGGGGATCGTGGTCAGGCAGATGGCCTTGCGTCCATTGCTGCTTAGCCCGGCCCAGTGCAGAACGTGGAGGTAGCCATCTGCAGTACAAACCAATAAATCCTCCTGGAGGGACTGCAGACTGTTGGGAAGAAGAAAAAACAAACAGGGAAATGAGCATGTTAATTCAAACTAATGTAATTACTTTTTTTCTCTCTCTCTTTTTTTTTTTACTGAACAGTTGTGGTCTAGCTGCCTGTCCCTTGTCTCACTGTCTTCAGACTTACAAAGGAAACCAATAACAATGTGCTTGTGTGCGTAAAGAACTTCATTGTCTTTGAAAAAGTATGTCCTCCTCCTCCTCCCTGTCTCAGCAGAATCAGAAGATGAATAGACAGAAGCGGGGAAGTGAGGAGAAGCAGAGTGTACGCGCAGGACACTATGGAGGACGCAAACGCTTTTACTGCAGCTTCACAGCAGGAGACACCCACGCATCTCCTGTACCATCAAAGCTGCGTCTGTGAAACGCCAAGGAAGTGCTCTCATTCGAATGACTACCCTATAATCTCTGTCACACAGTGGAGAATCAGCAAATGAGTGCAGAAGATGTGAAAGACAACAAAAATACAGATAAAAAAAAAAGAAGCTTCTGATGTTAAGAGCTTGTGTCACTCAGCAAACAAAGACAGGATGTGCACATCGAGGAGATGTGGGTGAAATCAGGGATGGCGAGCAGCTTCAACAAAGGCAGAAATGATAAAATAAAACACTGTAGGGGACAGAACAAGTTTACAGTAAACAAGCTTTTATCTGGCTGTTCCTTTTGAGTTTATTTTCCTGCTAAGGGGATTTCCCTTCTTCTGTTTTATTTGAATGTCATAAATACAATTGTACCACAATTATTTTTCTACTAACAATGTTGGCATGGTTCATAATTTCCTCAATTAGCTCAGAGGATTGGTCAACTTAATATTCATTCAAATTATGCAAATTAGATTGAACAAACTCAAAAGATGATATGCCTTTTGAAAAGAGAAAAAGGGATAAAAAAGTGGTCAAAATAAACCTTAACACTGGCAATATATTAAACAGAAACAAAAAGAGGAAAATAAAAATAGAAAACTTTCATGAGGGAATTTCACAAGAGAAATTCCGCCTTAATATACAAAGAAATAGAGGGGTGGACAGAAAGTTTGCATCCTTCAAATACATTGTATTTATTATCAGGGGGCAACTGATGCTACTCATCACTCTATTCCATTCATCTGTCAATCACTCTTCTCCTGGCATTCATGCTTTTCTCTCTACAGAATTCTCTTTCCAAAAAAACAGCAGACTTGAGCTTTTCAAAGGATCAAAGCCTTCTGTTACTGCCAATACTAACTCACCAACTGAAGAACGGAAAAAGACTTTTTCAGGCCATTATAGTGAGCCAAATGCCTCTCAAAGGTAAACAAAAATAGTCATATGTATCTATTGTTAAATATCCACAAGCAAAAATGATGTAAATAAAGCATCAGTGTGCATGTCTCCATGGCAGTGCTGAGTGAAAAGGAAATGAATGCAGATTTTGTTTTGATAGTGTTGTATTCTAAGCTTTTAAAGGGAGGCAATCCATGTGGGTTTAATGTACAAGACCAAAAACTAGTTGTTTTCAAGTTTCTATACTTACGGCAATGAATCTATGCACAAGTACAAAGAGTATTTATGGAATTTGTTAATAGTTTACAGGAACCACTTGCTCTGAGACGTAGAGCGAGTAAATGTTTTGCCTCTGCCTGTTTGAATGTGAGCTTGAAGACCAACACAAGGCCACAAGAGCATACAAGTGGGGTCTGAGGCAGACACAACAAAGGAGCACAAAAAGAGATTCAAGAGAGAGAACGTCTACCTGGTGATAGGGGCTTCCAGATCCACAGGCTTCTTCATCTCTAAAGACAGAGCAGGGGCACATTGCTCCTCCTTATAACCCGGGGTCACCTTCACACGGGGACTTCCTCTGTGAAAAGCACACACACAAACACATGATTCCACCAGCAGACTCTCTGGAATCCATTTTACCAAATGCTAAACTTGGATTATTTTTAAAACTTGTTGGGCTCACAAAGACGACTGAATATGCCCCGACATGCCTGGACTTTGCTGGTACTTTGTCTAGGAATGTGACACACATCCATACGTGCCACAAGCTGCACAGACATCACACAACCACCTAAAAATAAAGCTTGGAAATAGGAGGGTAGCTAATGAGACTTCTTTTAACCTTCTGCTTATTTTACTGTGTTTCATATTCAATTTTAAAATGCATAAACTGATTTTTTTATGCCACATAATCTTCTTTCTGTATCCCTTTTGAAAACATGGTAACAAGTATGTAAATATTTGTTAGCAAATGAAGTATTCCAAAAGGGAAGGAAGAGAATATTTTCTGACGTTTCTTGTCCATGAGAACCAAGTGATAAGTTTGGATTCAGAATCAGGTGTAAGAATAAAGATTGGGTGTCTAAATACCTTGGTTTATGTATTGTATTTGCCACTTAGAAGAAAAAAAACGCTGTGATAGCTGCAGCAGTTTGCAAACATTTCACTTCCTGCAGCAGAGCAAACATCTATGCATGAGAATCAGTGGGGAGATTTCCACGATAATAAATAAACTTTATTGTCCCCAATGGGACATTTATCTCGGGCACAGAGATGCATGGATGCTGAAAAACAATGTTCCAATTTAAACAAAGACAAGGCAACCTATTTTATTACAGTAGCTTCAGTAGCAGAAATAGTAAAAATAAATAAGTGCAAACAATACAAACTACAAACATGGTAAAGAGCTATTGTGTTGTGTGTGAACATTATTTGGTGGACCTCAGGACTCTTACAGAGACTAGGAGAAATGAAAGCTTCAGTCTGTTTCAGTACATTTAGGTACTCTAAACCTTTTCTCTCATATTCCAAACAAAAAAAAGGAGAATCTTGTGAGCTTATACCATGCAGTCTCTGCCTTTTCAAGAAATATAGTCTCTTCAGCTGTAGTCTAATGCACAGGGTGTTAATATGTGTTGTCCAGCAGGGACACTGCCAATGTAGATCCCCAAGTACTTATCTGACAATACTTGCTGAATAACTTGATCTTTGATAACGACAGGCTCATGGTCAGACACATTCCGTTGGTCGAAGACTATTTCTTTTGTTTTAGAAGCCTTCAACACAAGATAATTCCTATCATGCCACTTTACAAGAGCCAATTTCACTATCGTAAATAGACAGTCTACTCGTGTCTTTAAAATGCAACGTGATCTGCAAATTTAATAATGTGGTTGTTTGAGTGTACAGTCATCTGTGCATAGATAACTAACTAATACTTCCTAGCATTCCCAAGCTGCGCGAAAGCAACCAGTTGATCTCTGATGAGATTCAGCTGCTTCCATAATGTTAAACTTTACATTTACGTCCAACCAAACAACTAAAAATTGACTGAGAGAAAAATACGCCAAGCACTTTTAATTTTATTTTTGGTGCAGCAAATGCAACATTGCATTTTCACAAGTAAACTCCATCATATTTGACAATTGCACGTGTATTAA